>UZAN01048819.1:0-11901 GCA_900618425.1 Echinostoma caproni | reverse complement strand
TCTGCTGGTCCCCGAGGAAATACGAGAATTTCCGCTTGTGGCGTAGGGATAGGACTTTGCATTTAGAAACATTAAATTCAATGTCTTTCTCCTTAGACAATTGATAAGCTGCGTTGAATGACTCCTGAAGTGTTAGATAGCCCTCTGGTTCTGTTACCGTGTTCCAGATTTTGTCGTCATCTGCAAACAGTACGGTTAGCATTTGTGCGAAATCGAATCGGACGAGATTTTCAGGTATCTGCGTTGGGATACCCTAAGACACTGTTCATCTAGATTACCCTTACTGGTAACAGAATTTTTATTTTGTAGGTTATTAATAAAGTATTATGTGTACGTATTAGTCAAATTTATTCGAACGATCTTAGGTTTCAGCTTATACAAGCACTTCCTTGGATTGCCGTGCAAGCGTCACGGTGTAACAGATGGGCCGGAACTGGTAAGCAGCTGGAGTTCATCCCTGTCCCAACTCAAACTGAATTCACAATGCGAAAAAGCTAAGCAAATGAATCTTGTGCACAATCCGTTCCATTCCATTCACGTTTCGGACAAAGTAAGTTTACATGTGATGTTAAATACTTACTTGTTCTCAGGAATATCACCAGACGTGAAGTGCAAGTGTTTTCAATCACCTCGGTACACTGGAATGTACTCAAACCACTAGACATTGACAATACAAACATGTCTGTTTTGCTGGATATGTAATCTGAATGATCGTAGGAGACGAATTTGCTTTTCCCGTCCAATGAACGCCAGAGTGGTCCATTGACTGAAGTGGTTCTCAGATGACTGCTTTCACATCGTACAAATAGCGGACCTTTAGACACATCGTGCACAAGTGAAGGACTGCCAGAAAATGTTAAGCTCAACCGAATCGATTCTCTTTCTGTAAAGTAAGGTGAAAATGAGAAGACAAAGTTTACCTTGTTGACTGAAACGTGAAATTCTCTGCAAAAGGCTCATACAATCATATATATTCGATAACTTATGCATATAAAAACTTTCTTTGATTTTCGTTATATGTGCAATCGTAAGAGGAACAATTCGTGGTAGTAACCCCGTTGCACACGCTAAAAATAAACACATAGTCAGGACCTTAGACGCAAATGAGCGAGCGTATAGCAAAAACAAGTGCAGGCAATGCATGCAACTGAGGTGCGTTCAAGCAGGACAGTCAGATTATCAATAGATGACTGACCGCGGACAACTCAGTCCTGAAGCTTGTTTGATTAAAACAAATCGATCTTAGAACAGACCGAGTAACTGTGTCAGTGATATTCAGTATCGGTGATTGAAACAATCACAATCTGGATGGGTTCCAGTTTTCATTTCTGTCACTCAACAGACCACAGGAAGTGATACTTACTAACAATAGAAAAAACCACATCTTCAAAGAGATTCAAACCATTCTTTTTGTAATAACAACGATAATCGTATAGCCCCAGTTCGGAATCCGGTGTTACGCGGATCGCATTTTTGTTCTGCACTACTTGTTTGTCCGGAATTAGGCTTTTCCACCGTGGTTTATAGCGCTCTTGACTGATTGCGATCAAATTCACGCCTTCCAGTAGACAAGTGTATATATGCGTACCGCCAGAAACATGAAACTTTTTGTTCAATCCATTAACCATTAATGTTATGCTTTCCGAAGCTACAAAAAAGAAAACAATGAAAGCATATATTTGAATAGAACATAACTACGATGATAGCAATTTCGATCCAAAGAATCACATATCGAACAGCCCTGGCTTTTGATATGCATTCGAAGCAACTTATCAGATTGTTGTTGCCTGACCGTATCATTGCAGTTGTTTGTTAATTAGGTGTCCTGATTTAAATGTACTTTTTTCTCTCTTCAAGTTTAATTCCTAACAGCTTTGCGATTAAAGTTCTGAAAGATTGGAATGAAACTGTATGATGAACTGTCACCTGGGGACACAGAGTTATATATAGACAGGTATTGACCAAACTCGTGCAACATCCTGATTTTCATCACATTTGTTCCTCTCAATGCTTCGTTTTTCCAGCCTCATTCATGGGATTGAGTATAATATTTCCCCACATCAGACGCAACATATCTAATATAATAGCCACTTATGTCTTTGCTTCTGTTAGCCACATGCCATTAAAATGTACAATTTCGCCGTTTCAACGATTTTTGCTGGCGCATCAGTTGTAAGGTACCAAAGTCACAGTAGAAAACGTAGCGGTAATTTATTTATTAAAAGGACTCATAGACTTTATACAGGTGTTGCACTTTCTTGTCGTCCATGTTCCATTTGCTCCTCTTCATTTCTGAGCACTGGAGGCAGTCGCTTTAGGATGGAATCCACCAAGTTGACTGCCAAACAGAATTTGCAAGTTTCCTCTAATACACCGCACACCCTTAACACCGGCGACCAGTGGCAAGGTAGCTAACCTATCCCTGTTTCTGATAGAGGGAAAAGTTTCCGAATAAAATAAAATTTCAGCTGCTGCGCGTTAATAAAACGAATTTGACATTGAAATCAACCCCTCTAGAAACTGCATAAATGAGAAGAAATAATATTTATTTTGGTCTAACCGTTTTCTACCACCAAGCTCAAGCGAGCTGATATGCCAACCTTCATATGTGAAAAATGTGACTTCCGCGAAGTGAGTGACAGTTATCAAAATCCTCCCTTATGATTGCAGAAAGTTTTGCTATGTCCGAATTGGCGTATGCAGGAGACCAACAACATTGCCCTCAATAATCGTATCCCTTCCAACTCGTTAGGCGGTGTAGATATTTAATTCTTTTGACAAGTAAAAAGAAATTCATTAGAAAACTGGCTCAGTAGATCATCTTCAAAAATATGCTGAATTACTTGTTGGCCACCAGTGAGATAACCCCATTGCCAAACGGGCGGGCGACGCGATTTGAATTTGTTGGTCAAATTGATACACGCTATGCTTTGTTGGGCGTTCGGTAACAGCTTTATATCACGTGGCCTCAGCTGCATTTCAAATTGAGCCATCATTTTCCAAACTAAAGCGTGGGGAAAAAATGGTTAATCAACCCAGACTAACATCCAGATTGGTTTTGTGCAACTCTTCTCTGCCGCGATCAAATATAACCATCATCATACTTTGATATGGCTACTTTTCTCCCTCTCGGTTTATGTCTTGATGGAGAAATTTCGTTGAATGTACAACAAATTGGACTTATGTTTACATCGAAGCGCTTCCACAAGATATCAACTGAGCCAATAGATTCATGCGCCTCTCGTTTAAGTTGTTTCTCGGCTTTAATTATTCTCCAAAACCTTTTGCAAGTTTCATCCGGTTTGGGCATGATGACACTACAGGACGCTTATTCAACTAACCGCACATCTCAAGGTCAACTTTCGAAGATCAACTTGTGTCTTTCTTGGGCTATGTTTTCAGTTCTTCCAGTATTGGAGATATTACGTGATTAGTTTGTAGCCTAACAGTTTAACAATTTATTTAGGTTAGAATATTTTCAATAATTTGCTTATTTACTTTGAACTGAATGAAAAGAGAATAGAAATTTAGAATACGTTTGTTCAACTTAATAGAAACTCTCATGGAACAGGGATTATATACGAGGTCCGCTAATTCCCAACACTTTTATCTTTTTGGTGAATCAACAAAATGAGTAACAGACGAGTTTTCTTTTTCCCCGACCACATATGGTCAGATGCAGCTCCCTTACCGGGATACAATGACTACTTTCCAGATGATTCAACAAAAAGTGCTTCTTTGAGGGACCATGATGGTTTATCAACTTTGATCTCTGAAGTCAAAAGGTGTTCCTAAAGCATCAATGGAGTAAGGGGTTTCCACAGTTCGCCACAGGTGCTTCCTCTGTAGTTTCAAGTTAGTAAGAAATAAAGAATAAAACAAGCATGAACCCAAAGGTGGTAGTCCTTATTAACGGGATGCATCTCTGAGGCCAATAAAAATAATACGATTCGGAAACAAAAGCTTCTTTTTTAAGTGGAAGTGATCATGCTCCAAGAATGCGCGCCGTAGAGTGCGAAGAAGACAAAATCGCTGTTCTTATTACATAAGCGGGTTCTCTGAACAGCGATGCATTGCAGAACGTGAGGCATCTTAAATGAATTCGAGAACCACATGAAATTGTCCAGTTGTTGGGTTTTCTGCAGGCATACATAGAAGCAAAACTTTCACTAAACATTTGTGGTAACATAAAGACGTATGTTGAAGTTTTCTATGTATAATTTGTTGTAGTGTAGTTAAATGTTTTATAATTCTAGTTCTTTTGTTGCTTCTGGTAATCCTGTTGCTATTTATCTTCTTGTTGTTATTGTCCTAATTCTGGTAGGAATTGTCTTTAGGTATTCTGCGAGAATGCCAATAAAACGCGTTCATCAAAATCTCTAACTTTGAACTTGAACCAATCGTAAAGGAGCTACCTCCAGCAGTCAGTACATAACCAGAATACAGGTGATAGCATGAACACAGCTCAAATATGTACAAATGTAAACAGTTATCAGATGGGAAAGTGATAAAAACAAGAATTGTTCTCTTTTCTTGAAGTTGATAGATGCCAGTTATCCGGTTTTTTCAGCTAGTACGGTTGCATTTGCATACGCTTGTCTTTGATGCTGCATTCTGATGTTTGTTTGAATGAAGAATATTGGATTCATTAGGATGGTACCATTTGGATGTGGAAAGGGAAGGTGAAAACCCGAATGGTGAATGCTTTTGAAAATATCCGTTGACCAAATCAAAAAAGCCTACTGATGAGACTGTTTTTGGTTAGAGGGAAATTTTGTTAGTGCACTATATCGCAGATAAATCATGACATTGAATTATGATTCATTCTTCCGCGTTCATGGCTAATTAACACCTGGAGGATTCCCATAAGAATATCATAAGACAACCAATACGGAGAACAAGCCTATGTTCCAAACTTCACCTTCGTCATTTACATTTGAATGCCTATATTTACGGTGGAAATAAACGTGCCTGGCTCATGAAGTGAAATAAGAAAGAACAACAATGTCTACCACGTTATCGGGGTAGATGGAGAAAAGGAGAGAGACAAACCAAACCGTGACTTCTGTCAAGTCTTGAAGAAGTAACATGGCGTGACATATCGCACGTTGGCAAAAGTCATCCCCAATTTCCAGATTCGTCCTTAGACACTCTCTATTATTCCATGCCCCCCCCCATAGAACTTGGCAGACATTGTTATTTTTTCCCATTTAAATTAACGAACCAATCATGTTTATGTCCAACTTAAATGAAAACATACAACTGTGAATTCGCGAAAACGAATTGACGAAAACATGCCTCATTGCTTTATTAGTTCACACCTTAAGGCTAATTTCATTCGTTAAGCTCCAACTCTAATGATACGATTTCTTACCCTTTCTGTAGAATCTGTAGAATCGATAAAATCTAAGGATATTTGGGCATTATATTAAATCCAGGAATACATCAATAGGGTCTAATGATTGGTGAAATATTTGTACGAACATAATTGAAAAGCCAATAAACATAGAAGAGTTCAATACAGTGAATCTTATTACTCATGCGAAATTGGCTGGGTTAACCACTGGAACTCACATACAATTGTCAGCTTGCGATTAAATGTGGCAAATCCTTTTAGAGGATTATATTCATAAAAGAATTCACCAGGTACCAGTTCCTTAGACGGTACTGCGAAGCTCACAAAGTTGTAAATAGAAAGTGACGAGTCTTTGTCAATGACGAAAGGAATGACCCGTCCTTTCGCATTGAGTACCTTCCAATTCCCATCTATGCGATCCAACAGGGATTGCTCATACGGGGTGCTGTGATTTTTTGTCAGGAACAGGGTAACAGAGGGATTCTGGTTGAACAAGTAAAACGATTGCTCCGGTTTTACGCCCAAGTACAGTTCTTTTGCTATCAGACAAACAAAAGGGTAAACGGTAAACAAATAGATATGCATTTTTAAGAAGGATTCATAAAAGTCTCTGCATAAGATGATTGCTCTGTATATAAGTCGCTTGAAGCTTACATTTTAAATCCTACATACACAAGCAGTATGTTCAGTTTGGTAGGTTTTGATTAAAACAATGTGATAGCGGAGCGCGTGATCATTAAGGTACATCATATTGGCTATCAATAATGTAAAAGAAAGTTAATCTAACGAAGGAGATTTCCTTCGCATAATGGACGCTGTGTCGGACTCCAATGAATCATTGAGAAAATTCAATGTCACCCACTAAAATCCAAGAATTACTTTTGAAATCAAAGCGAACGACAACATGTTGTTATCATAAATCTGTTTTTTTTTCTTAGAATAAGTAGCGCAATGAAGCTTTTGGTCCATAAAACAACCATAAAAGGCTGATACCTGCGATTCATCATCAAACTACAGATAAGATTTGAAACGTATTTCATCTGCTGCTTGGCAAAGATGATTGTGGAGATTTACAGCTGAGATACAACAAGATTAATCTTTCTATTCACGAAGATACTTCCAGCAAGCGGTGATTATCCGGAAGGACAAACTAGCCGTATGACTTGACGAAGTATGGACATGGTGTAATAGGTTGAGCCTAGGAAGAAGTCGACAAACATTTATCGAAATTTTAAGCGGAACAAACCAGATGAAGACATCCATTTTGGACCAGTTAACGCTGAAAATAATACATTTTATACAACAGTTCAACTGCGTTCACCTTTATCAATAAGTAACCATGCGCCTCAAAGTAGTGGTTATAGGTGCTGTCATCTGCCTATCCAGTTCGACGACAGGGCAGATGAGCGTGCTGAAAGCAGCAACTTATTTTGAAGCTAGACAGTCTCGGCAAACTAAATTTGCAGGGACATTGAGTAGATGCACGAGTGTCATTGTATCGCTCACTGTCTACTCAGCAAAGGTTCATGTTTTTTCCCATCCAAAAACAAATTGTGTGACCACAAGCGTGTCTGATTCCTTCTTCCCATTCAGTGCCTACTCATTTTCTTGACCCTGATCAGAAATGTTCTCTAGGTGCACAATTAGATGAATGTTCAAAAAAATCTGTGCGCAACACACTGTATGGTGAAATACAGGAAGAATGAAATCACTCACGAGTGCAAAGAAAATAATAGACCATCCTGCGGAAAATTCCTCCCATTATAAATGGGTTGTGGTTAACTGTCAAGGATTGTTCGTGATTGCATGCATCACAAAGCAAAGCTGAATTAGTCTCCACTAGCCCTCTGTGTGCCACGAATAAATTAGTATAGGTGGCCAACATGACCGAAACCACCGCTACCACTCAGCACAAGACACTATTATAAAGCCATTATGAAGGACTAAATTTGATAAGATTATGAACTTCTTCGTTTGCATAGGAAACTAAACATGGAAGTCAAAGTTCGGAAACAAGGGATAGATGTCTAACCGTACAGCACTCAGAAACAGTGGGAATGTATCGACAAAACTCAGGATTGAACTCCCGACCACACGAGTAGAACCTCAAGCATGCTACCCATTGAACCACCAGATATCTGGTTGAGCCAGTTCAATCTGTGCAACCAACCATTACAATCTTACGAGGAGCTCTCCTAATTTCCTATCATAGCATTTGGGTCTCCAGCATTATGATTTGTCCAGAAATGTTTGTCGTGAACGAAAGGACGAACGCATTGAAGACGAAAATATTGTTTAGTGCTATTTTTAATTGTCGCAAAGCCTTTGTGGGCAAATGAAGCGAAGGTTATGTTTGAGGCAATAACGAACGCTCACAAAGGGGAACCCAAGACTATCGACTATGTCTGGAGTCTTTTCGACTCTAACTGGTTGAGCTAAACACATTCTAACCGATCACCTGATCAACCTGATCATGCATACGACTTCAGCATGGAATCAACTCTCAGTAAGCTGTGATATGAATTCACCCTTCTTCCATACATATATATGTATATATATGTAAATATATACATATATATACGACTATATTACCGATTCGTAAGTGGGCTGGTTACAAAAGACCTACCAGCAAATTTACCCGGTGTTATGAATGAGAGTATTGTGACAAAAATACACTTTCTAGGTACAAGTATAGGAATGAAGTGAGCAACGATTACCAGTTACGCATACCCGAAGAGAAGCGAGAAATGTAAAACCCACCATGTGTTCAGTTATTCGTATACTACTAATTATACAAACACTGAAAATCGTCCCTGCCGACGATTTGGTGACCGTAGGAGAACCTGATCCAAAACATCTATAGTACAGATACGTCGCAATAATTTCTCTAAGCTTATTTGTCTGAACTCCACTCCAGAGAAGCAAATGAGATTTACTTTGCCCATAAACATGTATATAATATTTTTACATCTGGCGTCAAATAAGCCAAGGATTGAAGAAAGTGACATGCGGAGAAAAAACAAGAACAATATAAAAAACAGTCCATTTCGGGTGGAAGCTAACAAAATTATGTATCGCATTGTGCATCTAAACTCCGAATCGCAAACCCGTCGATTGTGTGACGCGAAGATTCACGGGTTGCGGAGCAAGAAAAATATTGACTAAATGCCTTGCTTTTAGTCCAGTACAAATCAAGACAATCATTTATGGACTCTGCCCTCAACATTCCAATCTCCTATTTACTCTTTTATTCAATTGGTCAGCCAAAAGCAGCAGTCAAAACCGGTGCTTAATGTTTGTGAAAACTGAACTGAACTGAACGTTTTCACAGGGGATTTGTAATCATTATAAATTATAGGTAAAATCTGGGCACATTCGTTTCGTTGATTCCTACTTCTATGCCTCAGGGTCAGAGCGCATAATGTAAAACAGTCCTACTAACTTACTGTTCAGTTTCAAATAGCCATGATTTGAACATTATCTCAAGACAGTTCCATAAAATCATCATTTTAGCATACCGTGAAACTCAAAGGTTCTGCCAGGTTCTTCATCAGGACAAATTTCATACTCAGACATTGTTTGGTCCCATTTTTCAACGTGAATTCTCAAGGTAAACCGTTCCCAAGAGACTTCCAATTTGGGTCGTTTACAGTGGTCAAGGCTACGAACCGTTTCGCTCGTGGCCCCAATAGATGCATTAAATTCATTTGACAAAGTTTCCAGGGCCAGAAATTCGTTCGTCACTGGCCGTACCACTCGATCTTTATACTGTCCCACGATGAGTTTTTGCACTGGGTTTGCACGCACGTGAAGTGTCGGACAATTGCAAACAATCTCAATTAACCCGGATGGCAAATCTCGATAAGAAATCGATCGAGTAAAGGAAATGGATCCATGAGACTTCAACTCCGGATTGTGTATCAGACATATGACCGGAAATGCATTGTTCAAACGATCTTCCGATTCACGTGTTGCGTTGCGCCAACTGAGATGAGCTAGTAGATTTCCTTCCACGGATCGATTAATGAGACCATTTAATGGTAGAAGCATAATAAAAAAATCTTCTTTTGTGTCTGGTGAGTACAAGAAGGATATTAGGAACAATATGTTATTGATAACAAATAGATACAGCTGAGATAAAACAGAAACCGAATGTTAACTTTAGTTTTCTTTTTTTAAACTTTTAGTCTCTGCATATTGCACAACACGTGCTGTCTAACCATAACTGAACCTCCTCCACAAACATTCAATGAGTGAAAACATTTGTACAGTAAGTTAGGAGTTTCACCTGGGAACTAGGGTCGAATTGTAACGAATTAAAAATAAAACATTTTCTGATATCTGATGCCATTCTATTTTCATACAGTGTCATGAAGTATAACAATACTTCCTATTGAACAATTTATATTCGTTAATGTTCCCGCTTTCATCAGAATAGTCAACATAAATCCTTAAAAGGACATCTGAAACGAGTACCTTCTCCACTCCCCGTGTTTTAGCATAATGCGAATCATTGACTTTATACCAGATCAGCTTAGTGACCTTTGATCAAATTTCTTCTTATCCACATAAATACATTCGGTGCAACATGAAATCTGAGCTCTCCGATCACTCCTGCGTATTTAGATTAAGTTTAGATCACAACGGGAACTTCAAGTGAATTCAGGCTATCGCCCCCTGCAAAGTTAATAATGACTCAGCCCCCCCCTCACACGTCACCTGTTTGAACCGGGACTATCGAAACCCCGTTCAGTCGGGATGAACTGATTTCTCCATAGATAAACGAAAAGATGTTTTGAGTGCATTATTGAGCAAGGTGGAAATTTACAGTGAGGTGAGGTTTGACTGTTTGTCCCCACCCGCCCCCCCCCCTCACTAAGGAACATTGGGACATTGATCGAGTGTGCTTTACTCACTAGGCTATCGAGGGCTAAAACTGAAGTCAGTCATGCAATAAGTCATTAAAACATCCACGCTTAATTACGTTAACCACTTTATCAATTTATCTTTACGCAGTTCACTTCCTCACTTTGACGATCGAGGCCGTTTACTGCAGGAATGGTCCGAATATATTATCGTTACACATTGTCAGTAAAACAGTTACGAGCATGTTCCTTTAGGGCGATTATTTTACAGACTAATACAACAAATTGTATACCAAGCTGTTAAGTAGGGAGAGAGATCATGACAATTTGGAAAAGTAATAATCAACATTCCAGTTCCATGACCGGATGTCACTCACACTTAGGTCCTCACACATGCGCATTGGTTCGGGTTGTTAGGGGTGGGTTGAGGGATGGCTGTGTCGTGTGTTGTGTTGACCGTGAGAAACCGTGTGTTCTTACGAATTGTTTTTGGGATCTTAGACGGGAGGGTATGTAGGCGGATTCCGATTGCTTCTGTTGTGGCCAGAATGCGACTCCTTATCCCCTTGGATCAAACGCTGCGAACCCAGTAGGGGGTAGAAAAGCCTCGGCCACATTTATCCACGCGGTTTTATTCTACTAGGTGAGAAACGATCGAACCATTGACAGCCTCAGTTATTCCAGTATTCAATCAGACCATGGAGTGCCCATAGACTCGTTCATATAAATGTCTGCTCGTTGAGTACATTATATCTTCTCCCACGGGGATAGAAAGAGACTACAGAAACAGGCAACCTATGTTTGAGTTGAAAGCCAAAAGTGGTCTTGAGGTGAACACAATACGCACTTTTGCTGCAGGGATTACTTTTTTGTACAAATGTGCTCAATTTACTTGTAACGATCACGGTAGTTGTGTCGCCCTTGAAATGTAATGATATGTAAACCAGTTTGTTCTCAGCAGTAGTAATATTATTTGGCAACCGTTGACGCCTAAAATGTTGTCCTCAAATCGCTCTGAGTATCAGTTTCAAAGTAAAACGCCTCGAATAAACCTCAGTTTTGTCTCAATGTTATCATCTGTACATATTCTCCGTGATCTTGTAGGGCAGCATTGAATTAGGTTACTTTTCCGTTCCAAAGGCACATAGCTTTGAAATGGAAAAACTATTTGCTCGAAGATGGTTTCCTGTGAAGGGCGCGTCGGATAGCTCTGTTTGGTCGACGAGGTAGTCGGACGTCCAGAAAAGCTCATTCTATTCTATTTCAAAGGTAAACTTTATGTTTGGATGAAGTGAGTTCAATACTTTCAAGAGTTCTGGAAGATTCATACTGTGATTGACAAAACCCGAAATGTCATCCGCATATGGCCTGTAAAATACACAACGATCGGTAGTTCGTTTTAGAATGTTATTCGACAGCTTAGCAATGAAGACACAGCGGAGATCCCACTGCTATCCGATCTGTTTTGCAATAAAATTCGTCATTGAATTTAAATTGTATATTGCATGTGCAAAAGTATGGTAATTGTTTGAGGTTACCAATTTGTATTCCAATTTCACAATTATTGCTGTATATGTGGTCACATATGCATTCAATAGTTTCACTCATGAGGTTGGTTGTTTCTCACTCTAGTAAACAATTTGATGTGGATTGTGATGTAATAATCTGTAGACGAATCAC
>UZAN01048815.1:7238-23372 GCA_900618425.1 Echinostoma caproni | reverse complement strand
TGCGGGTTTCTTAAATGCAACACAAATCGATGGCTGGGGTTTTGAGCTAACCACGAGCTAAACACGCCTGCCGTCCTATACACGTACGAGTATGCACATTAAACGTAGCTAGTTTAAAAGGACATCAAGGGAGGAAAGGGATTCAACTGATGGAGGATTCGGTGAGACTTGGATAGCAGTCGAGGTAGGACAAGAGCAAACAGTGGCACAATTTCCGCCCGAAGCAGTGCTGCTAGAACGATCGTCTGAAGTACTCGAGAGAGATGGAATAAAGTTGTCAGGGTGGAGGTTAGATAAAGGGAGGCTGAGAGGGGAAAAGGGTGCGTACGATGTAGAATTTCTTTCAGCGGTTGAAGGTTTAGAGTGTAAAATCATGAGAGCGAGAACGTTCATAGTTGTCTGCGTTGTAAGCTATTCTACTATTCCGTCGCTCAGCCCAGAGTAGGCCTTGTTCGAGGATACACTCTAGCCTTTGCGCAACCATGCGTGGACTGGAAGGCAGCAGTGATGTCCCAGATGAGCCGGTGGCCTTTGTCCGGTTCATTCGCCTCTTCTGGAAATTCTTGTCGCGAACGGAACTCGACAGGGTGCAATGGCCATATTTAGTGACGGGTCACACTCGCCACGTCACAGCGACGTTCACAGATATGTGGTTTTTCTGCGGAGAACCCTTGTCAGGAATAAAAACCCAACACATCCTGAAGCGCTGCCACTGATTGTCCGCGACCGCTTATTTGGAGAGTCGGACTCCACCTAATTTACAGTCGGCAGCGAGATGACGGCCGTTCCCCTATCAGCGACCTGGGGATGCGCTCGGTAGCAAACAGCTCTGCTCTCCCGAGAAATTGCGGCATACCGGTGACAATTTCACATTCCATGGTCATCTTGTTGTATTTTAAGTTTTGCACATCCTCCGTTGCCACAATTCAGTTTGCCGTACACATTGAGCGGAAGAGGAAACGATAGTATTCATTTCTTCAATAATATGCAATGACTGTATTTTCGTCCCAAATTACAAATTATACAGAGTTAGTGGTTCTTTATGTCTAACGTAAACTATGGATTTTTAAGTAAAATTTCATATTTTCAAACAGAAAATTTCTAAAACATTTTCATTCACAATGGTAGCACCTCAGTCATTTTAAGGTGAATTCATTTTCATTATTGCGCGTTGCCTTTAATCACTTGACGGCAAAACATTTTCGCAATTAAAGGTCAACTGAATTTAATGCCTGTTTAGATCGTACGATTCCATCTTAGCTCAATTGCTGTGCCAGTGGAATCACCTAATTTTTGATCATTCCAGAGAAATGCTAGAAAACTTGTATTTTCTCCTGTAATGATCACATATATCGATGTTTCTTTCTGTAATTCAGGCAGGACGATTGTCATGGACTTAAAGCAAACATGAGCTTGGATTCGGCAGAGAAGAAACAGGTCTTCCTAAATGACACAGTCTGTTGTTCAACTTGTTGTAAAGTTCGTGCGCTCAAAAAGATAACACGAACATCTTTCTAACCGACTGCATCCTCATGATTTTCAGAACGCATGTACCTGCAGGTGAATATTTCAAATGTAACTGCTTTGGGGTATGCGGTTAAGTAATGTAACACTGAAAAAAAAGTAATCGAGGATCACTGTTTTAATGTTGAAGTGGAAGTACAGTTAACCGACTGGAGTACATAGGTCACACGGTCAGAAGAGAACCTGACACGTCCTCTGCTAAATCAAGTAGCCGTTGGGAAGGTACTGAAACTCATTACATAAAATGATCAAATAAAAACGACAAACGCAAAAATGAAATAGAATATATACGAGGACCTGTTCATTACACGATAGCAAAGATGTAACCTTTTCACATCTAATGGGAGAGATTATTTTCCGACCAAACTGTAGGACAAAGTTCAACATTTTTCAAAGCAGTAAATGATACATCATATTTAACAAACAAATGAGGTAAGCCATTGAACCGTAGTCAGCTTATCATTGGGAAGCAAATAATGCAACGTATTAGCGGAATAAGAAATAACTAACAGATATTTACCCAAGAGAACACCAGAAAATACTGATTCCATCGGCCATTAGTAATGATTCAAATTTAGAAGTTCATTACCTGGTAGAAAAGGAAAATTGTAGGACAGTTTTCCATATTCTACTACTAATTTGCAGGGAGGTATCGCATAATAAAATGACTTAGAATTATAATACAAGGAACAGCGAGAACAATAATCATTCTCCCTGTCAAACCTACTCGATTCAACATTGTGAAGTCAGCTTTACAGTTCAATTTCAATAATCACGTTTTCAAACTCTGAGCCTACCGGTGACATTCATCATTCATTATCATTCATTTGATGATTGTGTTATCACGCTATATATTTCTGTCATTGAGGAAGCCCTAATGATCACTACCCTCACTACACTACTCTTCTGCCACCGATAACAATGATAGGAATATTTTAAAATAAAACTGTCAGTAATACGGTTTGCTGATGCACTTTATTGTGAGTGTCTTCGCTACACTTCAAATGATATGTCGTTTCCATTCAAATTAATTTTAGAAATGGGATTTCTGAAGGATTATTGTAGATTTTACGTAAAGAATCTGTCATATAGACACCCATAGACCGTGGTTCTGTGTGCATATGTCCCGGTAAATTTTACTTTTGTTAGAACCACTGAACTCGTCCAGATTCGCGATTCTATATACATAAATATATACGAATAAACTGTTTGTGGTTTAATTTTTTACCTGCGCTTCAGCTCTCCTACATCTAACCATTTGAAGGCGACAGACAATTAGCTCGAGTCAGAAACAAGTTTGCTTAATTCAATTGAATTGTGCCCTTGGATAAATAGGCCATAATTCCTTAATCTTTATAGTTATTGTAATGATGTTTTGGAAGTGTTTTAGTTGGTGATGTTTGTTTGAAGACACCAAGCGAACGATGAGAACGGAAACATTCATTCTTTCCGAAGGAATCACCAAACGTTTTAGCAGTTTATCTTGATTAACCGTTTCCGTTCATAGAATCCGCGAAGGTAAATACAGGTCCATACATGTTTACCGGTTTTTTCTCATCAGCTAGTATACTGTGGCTGAGTTATGCCTTAGGAAACTATCCGCTTTCCAACTGTAATTGAGCAAATGGATTCTGGCAAACGGGCACACCCTTTTGGCTCTGTTTTCCAAATGGATGATAACGCTCGTATCTGCAATGACTTACATGTTTTGAATGAGCAGTTTCTTATTCACAATTTGGTAATTCTTTCAAACGAAGAACTATTTGTTTTAGTGGCACGGGGGAGGAGTTTTGCTAAATTTGGGTCTGCACAGCGCTTTTTTCCACATGTCCCTGAAATGTATGCTGGCATATTACGGCTTTTCTAACATCGGACGGTTTATATAAATTCATGTTACGCCCAATGGGACTGAGCTCTGCAGACGCTGTGTGGAAAACCTGTGTGGCCCAGGCATTCGCTTGAAGGACCGGAACTGTGATTCACCTAGATGACATTTGTGTGTAGGGCTATAATCAGGAACAGCAGAACGAGCTACTTGACGCTGTGCTCCAAAAGATTTAGGAAATTAGTGTGCGCATCACCGCGCAACAGTTGTTTATTTTATAATTATTTATAATTATGAGATTCTGCATCAGTTGCAGTGTACAAAACATGACGAATATTTATGGGGTTGCCGGTATGAATACGCTCAACACAGAACTTGATTGAGTAGAGCAACGAGATGCACCTTAGAGGAGATACTGCAAAAATCGATGAATAACGTTGAAAGCCTCTAGTAACTGAGGCGAATAAATGTTACAATGGTCTGTGTCTGATGTATTTTTGTTACTGATTAAAACAGATTCATCGTCGTCGACTGTGAGCGTGGGATAGGAGCAACTGCTGAGAATACACCGCGTCTGAAGAGAATTAATGAAGAGAGTTTAAAGTGCACGTCGGACTGTTCTGTGCAAAGCATTTCGGACGGTTCCGCTTTTTGCGTTTTGCAGCATTCAATAGAAATCATGCAATTTTTCTTCTCCTAAATGACGGTACATAGCTCCTTTCATGTAGTAGCACATTGCGGTCGGATTATCAGTGCAAAGCAGTTTTCACCTCGGTTATGCTCATTGTTTCTAGAGTGCGTGCGCTTAGGCTCCACCTGTAACTACTTTGTTGACAGTAGCCTGATACTGTGAATGTCATTCATGAAAGTCTAATCCAGGAAATTGATGTTCAATCTCATGAAGAAATGCCTTGAAATTCGTTGAAGATTACATGTGCTTGTTCCAACGTTAGATATATATCGAAGATTATTTTTCGTCCATTTCCCAGAATCATTAGTTCGCATTTCTGGAAGTCTCTTATGAAAATATACCAGAAAACATCAAAAGCAATTTACCAATAAACACAAATTGGCGAAGACTGTTTTCCAATAACTCCTTCTCTAGCCGTTCACAGATTAATGATAGCATAATAAAACGTATTCTTTTGTGATGAGGTGAGGGCAATCGGCTCTTGAATGACGAATTGATACTCGTTAGAAAAGTCTTACGTGATTACGGATAAACGGGGTGTTTCGTCAAAAGGAATCTTATTGCACTAAGACCCAAAAATGCCCATGTCAACTGTGAGAAAGAAAGGTTTATTCATTAAACTTTCACAGAAAGGCGACGCCGTAGGTGGGCTCATACTTCGACGACTTAACAAAGTAATTGACAACCCTTCAACGCTGACAAGTTACAGTGCGTTTCAATGTGCTTCTATAATCAAAAATCAAAAAAAAAGATAAACAGTCGATGCTGACCTCATCAATGTTTGTATATACTTTTAGATTTGTCTGTGGCGCATCTTATGTTGGTCAAAATTTTGCCACTAATAACCACAAGGGATATAAATGTGCTTCGGGTTTTGACCGCCCCATTTACTGTTCAGTCTTTGAGATGGGTTCATGACGCACTCTGCGTCAGTCATGCACCGCATGGCAATCATCTATCATCATGGAAACACCATCCGCGCTAGCTGGTGGTTTGGCGGTTCTCGTCCACTTGTGTGAACCCAAGTGCAGCATTTCGCTTAATTTATCAAGTTCTCTCGAACCGGTCTAAGCATGTTAGAATGCCTGCATTTACTATAGCCACAAGCATCAAACACTTAATCCCAGACCTATGTGCCCAAAAGCGGCTTATTCAAGTTCACCAGTTCCCCGGGGCTCAAGAACCTATCGCTTCCCACTAGCCCACACACACATTTTCACACAAAAACCCATTCCCTCAGAAATGGGTCACACGACCATGTTAACATATTTGAAAACCCCTGAAGTCCAAATCTGACAAGCTGTGTTCAACATACAAACGGACATATACGCACATTTAACATAATATTGTGCTCCTACTATGCCTTACGTTTTCTCCCGCATATAAACTGTAACGCCATGAATGTGAGTTATCGTGAAAAACAATATTTGCTTCAATTCATGTTATAAATGCAATTTTACTTGTCGTCGCTTTTGAGTGTTATGTGAATTATTGTCAAAGATTTGTACATTTTGAAGAAATGTTGAAGCTGTAAAATATGCAACCGCAAATCTCAAAGGCAGGAATCACGTGAACACTATTCTGCAAATCGTTGAACCCTTTGCAGAAACACGTCTTAGAAACATTTACAAATTTAATGGAGACAGCACAGTGCTCATCGGGGAAAAAGGATGTTTAGAATTTTTATCGCACTTATTACAATATACAGCGTCTATGTGAATGCCGGTAGATCGCATAACATTCAATACCATTTTAAAATGTAACAATCAAAATATGTACGACGAAATGAAAGATAATCTTGGCAAGGCACATTATATCGCCAATCAAGGCATGCAAGCATTCATTCTACCTCGTGCGAGAACAGAAGCCTGTAACTGGAACATCAGCACAACCTCCAAGAGAGACATTCTGTTGACCAGAATCGTAAGATTGGATGCGGTTTCGGACGAAGTATTGTCATATTAATTTACCTAAGCAAATGCTCTAGAGCAAAAAACTGATTGTGTTGTAATATCCAACTCAATTACTCCTTCGCTTGCTGAATTATGCGATGATTCAAAGGATTTTTCAAAAAGGGGTAAAGGATATATCGGAATCGCTTCGAAAACACCCCTCAGTGCAGTCCTCAAAGATATCGTCATTGCATTTAAGTTGGGTGAGTGACACCTTCGTTTATGGAACGGAAAAATAAAACTCCNTCCGAGAGTTATTAGCTGCAATCATTGTTTTTTGTCGATCGTACATCAATTTATTAGTGGAAGATGTGTCGTGCACTGAAACGGTAGCAGATCCAACTGCCAAGTTGCAGTCGTTTAGAATAAGTGATGAAGATACATTTCTGTCGGGAATGGCCTGCACTTGGGGCTGCAAAGATACCAAAGTTTCGTTGACAGCCACATCGGTAGGTTCGCCTTAAATGACGTGTTCAAAACCGTTTTTGAGAATCAAATGTTCGTATGTATTACATCTAATAATATGGATATACATTGGGACATATCTTTAGGAAATCCAGTTTGGAATATTGAACCAAGGTGGCTGACTTAAAAATGGGCATCTTTACGATGATTACTTCCCTAAACATTTGTATACAGGTCTCATTCAAATTTGTACAGCATCACTCTCACTTTGGATGTGCAGTTCCAATGTTGTAGTTGCATACTGTTTGCTGTGAGTGAATCGTTATTATTCCGATTTTATCACCCTAATCTATGTTATTTTTTCTCTCTAATCACGTTTTGAATTTGCGCGACCTTTACTGTAACGATACAATTTGTAATAGTCCGAGAATTATTCCGGACTGTGAGATTTCGAATGCATTCTGTATTCTAAGTAAAGTAGAATGAGAATCCATTCTTCTTAAAAAATGTATCCCTTTTCATGAGTGTCTATTTAGTTGAACACACGCACTCTAAATTGTTCGTCTCTTTTCATTCCGTGCATGGGGAAAAGGTAAATTGATGAAAATATACTAACCTAAATATATTGATAAATTATTTTGAGGCGAAATAAAACATCACCCACAATGATGAGAGGACTGAAAATTAGTCCAAGAAACATGCAAGCTGATCTTCGAAAGTTGACCTTGAGATGTGCGGCTCGTTGAACAAGCATCTCGTAGTGTCACCATATCCATCCGGATGAATCACGCAAAACGTTTCAACATATAAGTCAAGTATTTAGCAACTTACTCGAGAGACGCATAAATCTCATGGCTCATTTCGAATCCTGTGAAAGTGCTTCGATGTGAACATAAATTCAATTTGTTGCATATTCAACGACATTTCTCCGTTAAAATATAAACCGCGAGCTAGAAAACCAGTCACATCGAAGTAAGACGATGGTTATATTTAATCGGAGCAGAGAAAAGTTGCACAAAATCAATCTGCAGGATAGTCTGCGCTGACTAGGCGTTTTTATCTCAAATTTATTTTTGGAAAATTATGTCTCATTATAAAATGCACCTGAGACCCCGTGGTATGAAGCCGTTATGGAACACCGAACAGTATGTTTCTCCATACCAGTAAAATAAATAAGTTTTTTGCCTCGAATTTGGTCAACCATGATTATGGTGTACAGTGTATTAGAGGACACTGGTAAATTCTGTTTGGCAGTTAACTTGGTGCACTCCACGCTAAGGCAACTGCCTCCTTTGCTAAAAAATCGAGAAGAACAAATTGAACATGGATGAAAGTATGAAGTGTATGAAGTGTATGAAGTCTATGGGTCATTTTGATAAAGGAATTCCAGTTACGTTTTCTACTATGACTTTGTTGTTTTGCAACTGATGCACCAGAAACCATCGTCCAAATCGCGAAATCATATATTCCAATGATATGTGACTAATGGAAGCAAAGACACAAGTGGGTATTATATCAGCTATGTTGCGTCTGATGTGAGGCAATATCATATTCCATCCGGTGAATGAGGCTGGACAACGAAGCATTGAGAGGAACAAATGTGACGAAAATCAAGACGTTGCACGGGTTTGATCAGTACCAGTAGATGATGAATTTATAATGCGTTGTGCATTAGGATTAGTTATCTGTATGCATCTTCTATCAATCTGGGCTACATTCTGCTTGTTTTCTTACTTCAAAGCAATTTTTCTTGTCGTGTTTAAACAAATACCCAAAGAAGAATTGAACATTTCGCACCTGGTCTACATGCCTATATTTCGTTGTTCACCGAAGACTTCGCCACATAGGAACGTATACTGCTTCATTTGTCTGACTTCCATCTAGTGAATGCACTGGAGTGAATGGCTTGGACATTGAACGTGATTATTCTGGGTACACTATTATTTTATTTTCATCGGCAGGCTGAAGCCAGGGAGCAATTTATAACAAAGACACAGCAGACCCGACGGCATCAGATCAAATAGGTGGTAAAGAGGGAAACAACAATTTTACTGGCGATCTCGGGAAGGAAGTCTCTGTCGAATTTGAAGGTCCAACAAAAGCTGATGAATCAATCCATAATTTCAGTGTATATTATCAACTTGGTCCGTTTTGTTCCTGTTTGAGGAACCTGCGCTCAATGTGACAATGGCGGATCTGGTTTGTCACAAAAATAGTGTTTGCCTACGGTACACGCATGTTCATGGATTTGTTTGTAGTCATGTAAGATATTCTACCCTCAGCCATTGCCTTTCCAGTCATAAAATTAAAAAGACACATTGTAGCTCTATTAATACTGTTTTTCGCCAGATTGTTTGCAAGCCATGACTTCGTTGCAGGAAATCTGAGAAAAATACTTAACGAAAGCAATCATAAACACCATGGTATGACATTGCTTTTTGATGTTGCTGTGCATACCACTTATTTTAGTTGCTGTATTACATTTGGATAATATTTTATTTGACACATTGTGTATTGACAATGTACTGAAATTGAGCACAGTTTGGCAATTTGTTTGCAAACGTTTCGTGTTCAGCGTAAGTGATATCATAAGCGCCTGTGCAATGCCAGTGTTCTGTTTGTAAATAATATCAGTGAGAATTAATCGGTGTTCGATAAGTTTCCACAACTTTTCAATTTGGATTTTTAGACTGCACTTAGAAGATTGTTTGTTCTGACGTTTGCGTGGGGATTGTGCACAGCCATTTGCCGACGAATATGTACTGCACAACATGTCACACAAATTACATCATTGTATTAGAACATACTGTGCGTCGTCAAGTTGGCACAAATTATGTTCTTTTTAATTGATGAAACAATGCAGCGTACGGGGTGAAACACGTATGCTCACATCAACCAAATCGGTTTGAAGAGAGCTGTTTCACGATTCATGCCAGTGAGGATTTCGTTGCTGTTCGAAAATTGGCGTATTCATTGTGGTTCTTCATGATTTATTGCATTTATCATTGTTAGTGTTGGGTCAACTTTGCAAAAACCTTTCTCTTTTAAACCCGTCAGTCGTTGTCCGTAATATTTGTTTCTGAAAAAAGTGTATAAAGCTGCCTATATTACCTATCAATGTGCATTATTCTATTTCACATTCCAATAAGTAGTGAAAATAGGTTCTCCTAGCTCGAGTGAACTGAATACCGTTTAGTCGGTTTCGTCGAGCTTGACAATTTGTTTCCAAAAGTTTCAGCACCAGCCGTGGTGACAACATCAGTGCTTGTGAATTGGTAGTGTTCTGTCTGTACCCGTACGTTCAGTCATATGTTCTTCTCCATAGACCATTTTTGTCCCGTGTTCTCATTGTGTTCGACTCACTTAGCCGTTAAACTGGACCGATTGAGTGAGGGTAAGAAGACAGACTTTGTCATTTCGTCCTGATTGTGGTTTTGGTCCGTTCTCAAGGCACAGCGTGAGGTGTTTTGTTGTGTATTTGGATCCATGAGCTGTATTGGCGTGTACAGAAGAGTGCCAAGCGTCGAGATATTCTCTGGCGTAGTTTAAACGGGTTTGCTGTATGTTTGGTGTTCTTTCTATTGTCGAGTTTTTCAAGATAACGAATGTGTCTTCATCGTATTGGAGTCTAAGTTTTTGCATGATTTCCGTTAGCATCACCTTTTCTAGCTTCGCATTGCGGCTTCGGCTATGAATCTAGAAGTTAGTGATTCCAGTGGTGTTCGTTTCAGCTATTCGTAGAATCGTGAGATAACGGAGATTTTGGAGCTCATCCTTCAGTTTTTTGATGTATTTCTTCCCATGGTTACGGGAAACTTCATCGCAACTCCATCTCACCCCGGGGTAAGTTGTTTTTGGAAAATAGTTGAGAAAGTAATGAAAACGGATCAACAGGAAGTCACGTGAGAATAGAAGACAATATTCTGATTAATTGCGAATAGCATTGCCTCGAAGAAAACCTTTAGATCACTGCATATCCATCATTATCAGCAACAACGTTTTTTTTTTGACAGATTAACCTATATGTCTGATCCTATGTATCGCATACACTGATCTTGGTTAGTTGGTTGTTGGACTACGCGGGACCAGCTATGAAGGTAGTCTACAGGCTACTGGTCTGGTCCCAATTGACTATCGACGCCTCAGGGGAGATCTCATCTGCCTGAGGGAGATCCTGAGAGATGATATGGACCCAGACCTGCAACAGTACTTCCCTTTACGGACAGAGGGCCGCATGCGGGGGCACTCTCTCACGTTGCGGAGACTTCATTCAGTTGGTCTTCCGTTAGTCTACCGACTCTCGTCTAGGCCAACAACACTGCAATTCCCTTCCAGCGATTGTGGTGGAAGAGAAGACAGACGCTGATTTCAAACGGCGTATGGACGAGATTCTGTAGGGGCTATGGAGGAATGAACACTTGTGATCGGATCTTCGACCCAGTGATGATGGGGCTTACACGGGCACCCTGCCCTCTGCCTTCAATCGTGAAGACGAAAGACTGAAGGTGCACCATATTTACCGAAGTCCTGCTTACATTTTGATGTCGCTAAGGACAATACTGTAAGCGATATCTATACAGGAGAGCGAGTTCACCGTCTCACAACGTATCTCTTGCATTTCGAATTCTACTTCAATTTTACAACATTATCTTCTTTCCAAGAAGAATAATACCCAATGGAACAGGTGTTCAGTTAGTAATGCCTGCATTTGTATCGCATCTGTCCCCTATCCTCTTAGTTGTTCTGACTATGCCTTTTCTAAACTGTGTCAATTTGTGTACAACAATATTTGCACCAAATTGTGACACCCAATTCAGAAAACTTAGTTATAACCCACAAGAGGTAGATAAACCCATTGTATTGAACTCTCGGATAAACATCAGTTTGTTCTACTAACCCTAACCGTCCATCTATTTTGCCCATCTTAAACAGCATTCATTTTTTACTGCCCAGGGGAGAGACCATCTTTTCACGGGGATCACATTTCGCTGCGTGCCGGTTTTGTTGAAGCGCATTGAAGTGTCATCATATCAAGGAAATTAATTTAACGTTAACGTCCAGAACCCAAACAAATTGGCGTATCGCAGGCCCGTTCCACAATTCAAGCCCTAAATTCTCTGATCCATTATATTTTATCAGCGCTCATTAAAAATAAGATAGCTGTCAGATTGTTCCTTGGATTATAGAGTCTCAAACAATGGTGTTAACAACTCTAAGTGGATATGTATAGTCTATTTTACACTGGGTAATCGCATACCCTAACTGTGGTACACACAGACTACTTCACAAGTCGTTCACAGTTCCCACATAACCTTGAACCTTTCCTCTTCCCTATTCATTGCGCGCACCAGGCCTGCTGCACGGAGCACTCATGTGTTCGTTCTTCTGATTCCATTTAAATTCGTTCATGAGTGCATATGCAAACTTCTTATTTTCCGAAAAAGGCAAACGGAAACCGTTGGGCAAATCTAGGAGAATCCTTTCCAACGTTTAGCGTTCGCGTTGTTACCGTTCCAGGCCGCTAATGTTGAGTAACTTGATATTTGAATCAGCTGAAATCTACGTTTGTTCACTCAATGTATTTCCATCTTCCGAATGCCTCTGTCACTCAACTTGCCTAACTGGGTCATTCATGAACGTGTAACTCCTGAATATTTATTGCAAAGATTCATCCGTCGGCGTCTTTTCAAGTTTGAAACTGGAATGTTGTATAGAGAGCGTTGAATAATTTGGAAAAATTATTCCAACTGAACCTACGTTTCACAACACTAGACACGTCTTTCCACGGGACGATAAGCCGAATCTGCAATACACAGCGTGTCACGTCACGAAGAGAACCGCCAACACAAACAGCGAATTCCGCCACATGATGCAACCCGTAATAAACAGACAGCTTGTTAGTGCGAGATGACTGAAAATCGTTTTTATCTCAAATGCGTTACTAATGTCAGTACTAGTGATGCCTGAATATATAAGTGTGATTTGATGAAATAAGGAGTACACGCACGTTGCATATACCATATACCATTGATGACATTAAAGTTTCGTGTACTTGCGGAACTCCCGATTATGCAAAGAATACTTGAGGGTTTCGAAAGAATCAACGATTGTATTAGTTCTATCTTTCTATTCGACGAGTTGTGCTTCACTTTGGATTTCTGACGCCTGATGCTGGTTAACCAGGGAAATCACTAAAAAACCTTCAAATTCGTTACACAACATTGTTTAAACCCTAACTTGTCGGTGCTGTTTCAAATTGTAATCGTGTTCATTTGGTTGTAAGGGCATTGGTTGGTTCATTTTATACGGCTTATTATTTTTGGAGTATAAAGGTACAGTTGTGTAATTCCACAATTTCAAATGGTAAGCAATAAGCACCTCATTTGACTGAATGGAATGTTGCCCAACTTGGACGCAACATGTTCGTAGTATTATACACTTATTTCACTGCTCGTCTTAGTCCACTGCCAATGCTATAACGACTTCTCGCTTTCGGTTGCTGCTGCATTAGTTGTAAAACACCAAAGCATCAGTAAAAAACACTATAACTTATTTCAAGAAAGCACCCTACGATACAGTTTGGCCAACTTTAATTTTGGAGATGTTCTGCTTGCCCTCCCTTCCGTTTCATCACTGTATACAGTCATGTTGCGTGGAGTCCACCAAGCTGACTATCAAGCAGCTTTTGTCATTTATAATCCAGTGCCACAGGTGGTCCGGTTGGAATGCTGCAAACTGAGTGATATTTTTGTTGCTACTGCTGAACTACGCGATGTGATATCTGCATTAAGCTCGGGGAAATACGTTGTGTCTTATCTGGTATACGGAAGTTAAGAAATAGTCTGGTAAACCCTTGATGGATTCACCCTGCGGATGATACCCATTCGGTTTGAACAATAACGCGAGATCCATGGATGGAACGGAACTCAGTGAAAAACTTGGACATCATGCTCATGATTATTGAGGAAATATGCTGGTTTTAGCCACTAAGACAAGCTAATTTCCTCAAGGTTTATAATGATTTCGAAGTCTTCAGCTCGTTTCATTTGCTCTTTACATAACAAAATTCATCATATGAAGTTGGCGATAATCAATGTGGAAATCTGAAAATTTTGTGACAATTCACTGCGAGTGAGAGGTTTTGTGATCATATGAAGTAACGATTTCAAAGTGTTTCTATTCGCGTGTTTATATTTCGACCTCAAATAAGCTCTAGGTTCTGTTACACATAGGAAATACTTGGTAATTTTTCATTCGACGTTTCATCTGCTTCCTCGACTTTGAGCGGCTCACAATTTCAGTGTGTCCGTTAATTTTGTAACACTTAGTGGATAGCAACTGAAACGCAGACACCTTGAAACCAGTGAAATTCAAAAGCAACTGGGAATAAATGCATTTCTCTAGTGAAGTCAAATTCCGCTTCACCTTTGATATTGCTCCGAGTTACTTGAAATAAACCTGAGTGCATTTCTTGATAGCAGGTGTGCGGAGAGATTCTCATGATTAGAATGGATTAAACTCCCTGGAAAATATAAGGCGTTCGGTATTCATTTTCGACCTCTTACGATACATTCCAGATGACTGTAAAGGCTGGTGATAGCAGATCTACGATTTCCTAGAAACTTTCTTTCTTCACTAGATTGTTGATGGCCTTGATGTAAATCTGTGAATCCTTTTCTGAGGTTTTTCAAGGATAATACTGGGACACAGCTCAAATCTGTTAGTATCCTCGATAAATACGATTCAGTATGTGACTACTTGTGCATTCTTCGAGGTATTCATTGGGGAAAAAGCACCGTAATTTTATTTTTTTGTGCGCCTGAATGAGAACGGTTTCATTTTTTTGTGGTCCACTTAAACGATTATATGAGTNTATATGAGTAATGCAGTGGGAAATTCCTAAAATCTGCGAACGTGAACACCATCCACGACGATTATTAAGGACTCAACATTGAAAGAGGTATGTATGTACCTATATACATATTTATACACATATATCAATTAAAAAGATAAACCCAGCTTTATTGTCATGAATTATACTACCATTGCACATTGAAGATGCTTTTCAAATTACTATGGAGACACTTAATGTCGGATTAAAAAAGCGACTGTAATCAGATCTCGGAAAACACATTGATTACTTTCAGGTGGAAGAAGTTCACAAATACCTGACTTATCGCAATGACAGCCACAGAGTTTGAGTACCTAGAGTGACAAAGTGAAACGCACAGGGGAACTAATTGAGCGTTTTCAATAACAAACGTTAAGATGAAGATTACCAGCCTACAGTTGCACTTTTATGTCATTATTGAATTGCGCCATCATAATTTACAGTTGCATACTCGTCTTAAAATTTCTATTAACCAGAGCTTAGGAAGAGTATACACAGCAGCAACAATAGTTTTGCCATTTGCAGAATTGTGAGTACTATTCTCAACTTATCACACGTTTCACAAGCTTAGACTTGTATCTTATTTCGTCATTAGTCATGTTCTGCGTCATCCAGCCTCTGGTGCAACCTAATTGAGCACCGACAAACAGACCAGACCTGTTACAGATGCAACTTTGAACATATTTGTATCTCCTATATCCAACTGAGTGTACGACGAGGTGTTTCACACACGTTTAAATAACAGGAGAATGCAAAATGTGTAATGACTGGCACTTGAATTACCAATTTTCCTGTGATGAATGAATGAATGTTCTTATTAGCTATGTAATTGATGGAATTGTAACTTTTCCAACGTGGAAAATACCCCTGTAGGGACTGTACTGTGCACTGTTCGTCGCCCGGAATAAATATAGAAGCATATACAAATTCAATGGATTGGTATGAAAAAATAATCTCCGAATTTCGCTTCATTCAATTAAAGTTTGAAGTGATTCATTTATAACTCGTTGCTTGTTGGTCAAAATTTGAACCTGATGCCAAATGGAGGTGTTTTCATCAATGCTTTTTCGAGAGAGTAAGAGGAACGAGTGATCAAGTGGGAGCGACAAGCAGATAATTCAAGATGTAAGGAATGAGAAGGGTCGGTTATAATCTTATTAGCAAAGTTCACACAATACTCCATGGAGCAAATAAACGTTATGTGAATAAAGATTCCGTAGAATATAAAGGCCAACGCCGTACTGGCATCAACCCACTTCGAATAGTTTAATAGTCTAGTAGTTTTTCCATGAAAACTAGAACATGTTGACCAATGTAAATGAAGCGAGAGAGCCAATGATATTACCGTACACCTGGGTGCTCTTTACGCGTCTATAAATCTACCAAATCACGAGACTACTCAGAGTGAGACACAATCTTTGTCTAACTGAACCTGTCATTCCAACCAGTTTACGAAATGAAGCGCGTCAATAAATAATCCTTTCTGTAAATTCCAAAACGACTTGTTCTGGCTCGACCGTAGCCCGAATGTATTCGATTATTCCACGGTCGTTCTGTATAGCGTCAATGAGACCTTTGAGCAACGCGTAGCGAAATGCGAACCCCGAAGTCAGAACGATATTGATCCGCAATGCGTACGGTACTGTTTATTTCATTAGGCGAGTCAAAGAACAACATTCCTCAACAATGCGACTCCGTCGCTATACAGCCAAAAAGGGTGAGTTCAAATAAATGGGTAGAGACCTGATATAAAGACGAGGAAATAAATATACAAAGAGGGAACATAAATACCTGTTAGGTCGAGCAAGGGATTCTGTTCACTTAACGTGAACAGCCAAGATAAATT
>UZAN01048814.1:10899-23372 GCA_900618425.1 Echinostoma caproni | reverse complement strand
TTCAAAGTGTCGACTGGAGTGCCGGCGCCAATCGTTTGCAGTCAGAGTATGCAGTACTTGGAACACCCTTCTATCTCACGTCGTTTGTGTACCAACTATGGAATCTTCCAAGCGGAGACTCGATGAAACCTTGGCACACCTCACATTCGTACACCACTACAAGCAAACGCGAAATTCGCAGTACCGTACATTCTCTACTGTCTCCTACCCCGAACTCTATGTGATTTCTTTTTCGGCGTGTAACGATTCATCTGTGTAAATATCTTATGGGGACAGGAGAGGCACCAGCTTGTAAGTTATTCCCATAATAAAACTTTGACTTTGACGGACTGTGATCTTGTGAATCGTGTTCCGAACCAAAATGTAAACACCCTTTGGGATTTGATAAGCGATGTTATTGTTAGTTTTTTCCCATAATGAAAATTTGAAATGTGACTGAACGGTTGGCCAAAACATAACCACAATGGGCCAAAAAAAACCGTATTTGAAACCACTTCTGGTGAAACCGCGATTGGAGCACCAGACAACTGTGCGTTAACCCACTACACTTGGACAGCGGTCATGCAGATAACCATTCTCGTATTCGACCGCAAGCACGCACGGTGATAGAGAGCCTAAATAACCCGCCCGGCGAGGGAGGGAATGAGAAATTGTAAGGAAATGTGCATGCGCTATCAGTGGATCGAGCATACGTACTTTTGACATCGAATAAAACCAGGGAAATTCACAAACCCAAGTGAAATAAGGCACTGCAAATAGATCAGATGAACGGATCGCAACCCAGAACGATTGTTGGTAGACGCTAAAGCGTGAATCCTTGGGTTGATCCACATTCGAAGGTTGATGGTCGCGATATGCACCAAACGAGTATGTCCTGATAGGTACGAACTTGTTTGAGCGCTGTCACGATTTGTTCAAACGACGCATTCTGCATGCAAATGTGGTCATGATCAGTCTCTTCTTTTTGGAACCGAGATTTATGTGTGCGTGTGACCGACATGTATTATCGATTGTGCTAACCACACACACATACACATACACAAGTCAGACGCATTCTACTGTGAAATTTTGAATACCAAAGATGACGGGGTGACCTGAGGCACTCGGACGGAATACACGCAAACAGTAATCATATGGTTGTGAGGTGCTTTAATCCAATAAGCTGTGAGGTCGTGGCATAAAATGACCAGGAAATAATTGTTTTTGGGGTACATCTACATAGGTAAAGTGAATGGTCAGTGCGCCAAGGCGTCAACAGCCACTGGTAGTTTGATCCGAATCGATGATCAAGGAAACAGAACAAAATTTTTGAGCAATTGTGCGGTCAAGATCTGTGCATTCGGTTTCGGGTTGGACGACTAATGGAATGAAAATCTGGAGTATAGAAATCTTCCTTTGATTCACGAATGTCAGTGGGTTGTTTGACACAACAAACTGGATAGGACTTAGTGACTAGAACTGATAGATATTTATGTTGTGCGAGACCGAACGCCATCAGCATAAACCACTACTTAAATGTAAATAGCAGTGTGCGCATTCAAACCCAAAACGATTCGCCTTTCCCGGTTTTGTCCAACCCAGAGATGTAGTTTGAACCTAACATGCATGTTTTCCTATTGTGTAATAAAGGATTGTGGGAATGTAGTTAGGATACACTGGATCGATAGGAATTTGTGTCGTGCATGCCAGGCAACTGTTTGGCGCAATGCAGCACTGTGCTACACTTTTGAAAAGCAGACAGATTAGGAAATTCAGAACTCACACATCAGGTGCCACCGATAGTTCATTTTCCTATACTGTGTGGTAGCCAATAGTGAAACTAGAACAAAGAACACAACACTGCAAAGGAGCACGATTTAATTCCGTAATCATTTCGCTGCATCTCAACTAATGCTTACTGCTGAATACAAATCAGTTTATATATCACAGATGTTGATACCATGTTAGATTATCCACACCTGTGATATATAAACTGACTTGCATTCTGCAGTAAGCACCAGCTGAGATGCAGTGAAATGATTCCGGAATTAAATCATGCCCGTTTGCAGTGTTGTGTTCTTTGTTCAAGTTTATTTCGGGAAATAATTGCTTTAATAGTGAAACTGATGAGCACCGAAAAAAATGCTCACCAACTCAAGATCCTAACCCGATGACGAAATGCTTAAAGTAAAACAAAAGTTTGAAGAAAATAAGATCAATGGTGGGAGTGTTTGCGTTTACCTGTTAGGATTCAGAAAGATTAGGTGACTAACTTACTTCTGACATTCGCAGACACCATGACAAACAGGGGGTTACTTGTTAGAGGTTATTGTAATTCCGACGTCGCTGTGTTGCTAATATTATAACATACACAACTTTGGTTGATATTCCATACCCCCAGAGACACCACACCCCACCGTAGCTGGCGCTACTACCTATACATTTGTGTACACTGTGGGCAAATCAACATTCGGACTTCGTTGTATTCCGATATACAGAGATAATGATGATTTGAAAAATCATGGGTCGGATATTTTTTTATATCCAACTCGATTGGAGAATTCTGACCTTGCCGACAGCTGGTAGAGAAGAAAAGAAATACACACACGCACTCAGGTGGATGAACAGAAAAATATAAATTAGAGGTTTTTTAAATCCCTATCGAAACCCTGCGCCAGTCTAGCGCACGACAGACCATTCTGTTATCTAATTTCCCAAAGTTCACGACTACCAACCGGTTGCGTTTTTTTGGTGTATCCAGAATTGAGACAAACTATGCACAAAATACAAAGACCAAAATAAATAGATGGAACAAAACACAGGTCATGCCCGCTTCGACCGCTACAATGAGTCACATGGCGTGCAGCGCGACATTGCGCTTGGCTGAATATAGCGTCGACGAAGTTAAATTAGTGACAAATTTTTGACAGTGACCCCGACCAGACGTAAACAACCCATGACACAAGTGTCTGATTGATTCAGAAAAGGTACGCAACCGGAAAATTACACACTCACCAATGTGGATTACAAAACGGGATATTAGACGTGAACGATTGGTGACAGGGCAACAACCATGCAGACAATGCTACAGATTAATGCACAAACCGGATGAATAAGGGTGCATGGAGGTCGTGGAAAAACTCAGATTATTCCGTGAAAACTCGTGTTATGTACAGGACTGGAATCACGAACCAATGGCTTAATTTTAGTATTGCATTTACCCCATGATAGACATCCTACAGAGCAACTTGAAGCTAATAGAAAACCTTTCAAAATGGTACATAAAACCGGAGCAGAGTGATAATTTCATATTGAATACACACAACAAAACAATCCGTCTCAAATTTGCAAATGTCACTGTTACCCCAATAACTCCAACGTTTTCAAACGGCGCAAAAAGTATTCAGCCAAAGTCGATACACAGCAATTATGGCACCACTTCCGGACAGACGAAAATGAAAACTTTTGGGCAACCCTGTTCACCAGTAGAACATGGCGTAATAAACATCAATTGCATAAATTTAGGACAAACCGATAGTAAGCAAGTATAAATGAATGACAGTGTATTCACCAAACTCTTCACACATTAGGGTATGCTAATTTGCCTACCCTGGTCTTTTATTAACGAAAAGCTTTTGGGTATTCAACTCAGGTCTAGGCTTATTGATGGTTTACAGCAAAATTAGCGTCTCTAGCGAAGGGCAACAGGGCTGATCTATGCCCCCCATCCTTTTCAAGATGTCAAAATAAATGTTTCACAGAATGTTTTGTCCGATCTAGCACACAATGGAATTGAACTTCTCCCAAAGAACTGATTCTTTGAGCTAGAATATGCTGGGTTGTGTTTCACAGGTGGTCCAACTTGGTTTGGACCGCTTGGTGATAGACGTATAAAGTTATGGTATGCACTAAACAAACTGCGTGTACAAGACTGGCAGAACCCTGTGCCTGCACGGACTCTTTGTGGCGATCAGCAGGAAATAGTTGAGAGCTTTATATGCCTCAACGGGATCCTTTGATACAACAGTTTGACCCACAAGACAATGGGGTGTAGATTCAAGGTGGAGACGTGACTGAAGCACCTGCGTGAGGGATTGCACAGAAGTATCACGTAAGGACCCAGAGCTTCGGTTTGCGTGCATTGGTGCACTGAGTACTGATACGCCGTTTGGATTGGCCCTCAGCCTCATACACTCAGTGGCAGGTGGAACGCGGTAGGGACAGCACCTCTGATTGGGGGCCATTCAGCTTGGGCGAGATGTAGCAGTCCGATGACTTCCCCCACCGCCGACGAGAAGCATCGTGTAACCCGCTCTTATGTCCATTTAGCGGTATTCTTTTCGACAGAGAAACCGCTTTTACTTATATCTATTCCTAACCTAACTAGCAGCGGAAAGGGATGGATGGAAGGCCAGCTGCTACCAAATCATATGGACTTGTGAGAATGAGCTTTTCCTGACCTCTACCTTTAATCTTTCAGTTATGATGGAATCTACGGCAGTGGGAAATCATTCCGTATGGCTCGTTAGGTCACAGAGACATGCAAGTCATTGCAACACGTCGAAGAGTTGTCTCATCGGGATGCAGATGAAGTTCACGTGGGAATAAAACTAATAGTGAAAAAGAACAATTAGGAATATAATGTCAAAAATAGAAAAATGTTCCTACCTTTTATTCGTGCACTATTACAATTTGCGCACACAACATAGGGTAGACATGGTGTGGACCGAGGCGACAGAGAACTCTGAGACCGCAAGGCGCGGTTTACAATGTCGTAAAATCCGCCTTTTTGAAACTATTGATTTTTCCACAAACTCATTCTTTTTCAAGTGTATGACATTGACTACCACATAGTAGAGTTCTCTCTTGGAGTCATTCCTCAATTATTGTTTCCCAAGAACAAAGGAACATAAAATGATCCCTTCTCTGTGAAGTAATACCACTGTAATTAAAAGAAAGCATTACAATCGTCTGGTTTTCCCCCCGATCACTAATTATATTCATTACAGAGTCAGCCAACAAGCAACAGGGTTATTTGAACCCTAGGACAGAAGAAAACAGTGAGCACAAGCTAGGTTCGATTAACCTGTAGGACAAAAGTAGCAACTAAGTGAAAAAGAATATCATCGTACCTTGGTGTGATCGGTTTACACTCAATCAGATTGATGTTTGGCATAGGTGAAAAAAATATGACCTCAAACGTTCACCGATTCCCATACTGATCTACCATATGGTATTGTGAGACCAAAATCAATTTTAACGGTGCCAGTGTTTTAGCAAGTTTCAACGCTAATCAATTTCGTTCATTGGATCGATATGAATGCAAGCGATCAGTATTTTAACAATCAGTCCTTTCGAGTGATTAGGAAAATCTCCGCTGCATTTGAGTGGCCAAAAGAGCTTGGTTTGTGGTCAAGGAAGCAAAAGGTCCAATTTTAGCACATCGAGCGTATCAACCTGCTTCAAAAGGTTACATTATTGGTCGTAACGTGGAATTTGAAAAGGAAAAAACTACAACCGGTCCAGGATTAACTTACATAACAGGAACGAAGCTTCAAATAACCGGGTTGAATGTCTGATGCGATAGACAGTTGAAACGTTCCGGTATTGATACTTGCGAAGAGAAAGAACACAAATGGCATACGAATAAGCAAAAGTGCAAATGTTGGTTCGAATAGACAGCAGCAAACGCAAATATCAACGATGAGATACACCGGATTGTGGTATATCCGGTGTTCATTACTTTTCGTGGGATAATGATCGAAATAAACAAATAAACTGCGTGTTACTGTAACCCAAAGAAGCTTAAATCGAGCTGCAAGTCCCGTGAGTCAAAAATACCGACTCTTGTATAATTGAAAAATGTTATACACAGCTCAACATGTGCACGTATATACGACTTGGAATGATATGATAGTGATTTAATGTGTGGTTATCAAACAATGGTCGAGGGTTGATAAAACAAGAAATTGTTCATCGTTACAGTTTTTCATAGTTCCTCGAATGAAGACTGTATGACAAAAAATCATGCTACAATGATAAATAATCACATTGTCCAATGAATTGCCGCAAAGACTAAACCAATGCATGTAGTTTTCTTAAAAATTCAGTCAGAACCTTCTACTAGTCAAAGCTTATCCTGTGACGGGGCGGGGTAAATTACGCTTGTCCGTCATCAGGGCGAATTCACAGCATTCTTTTTCAATAAATGAATCTTTTGTCATAGTGTGATGGAAGGCAGTTCAAAGAGAGTCCTGGCTAGCGACCGAAGCAAGAATGGGGCCCATTCGACCAGACGCGCAGACGCAGCGGCGGGAAGTGCCTCGCGAGACAATGTTGACTGCCACACGAAACGAGTGAATCGACAGTTACAGCCCGAAAGACAATCCGCAGCTAACGGGAAAGATACCCACCGAATGCCACAACGTCGGAGCTGTCGATCAACGCATCTCGCGCCGCGGTCGGGTCAAACCAGTCGGAATGGCACGCAGAAGAAGAGGCAACGTACGTGCCAAGTGCGGACCAAGACCAACAACGAATGACCCACAGAAAGAGGCATGAATCATCCCGCCGCGCGGTTGAGAATTGACTGTATATAATCGAACACTTACACTGTTTGTTTTTGAATTGGATCAATAGACGTTTACCCAGCCAGCTCGCCTTCTCGTTACAATAGCCCACAGAATCAGAGTAGAATCATTGGCGTATGGGCATTAGAAGAGGAGCTTGCCAAAGGAATACACTAAGAAATGCAAAGTGAACATTATTGGAGTAAGGACTGTGACACCAGAAATAATACTTCAACGCCACTGGAAGAATAGTCACATCACAACAGGGTTACAAACTATTCCATTGATGAGTAAACAGATCGCATCTCGAGAGACGGGTAAACCCAGATGACCGCAGAAATTACGGGTTTGCCTTCACTTCATGAGGTACGAACGAAAAATTAATAAAGAAACAGCATATACACATAAAATATAGCATATATATATATATATAACATGGTTATCGACTCCCTCAAATTGCAGGGGCAGGTGGAAGTGTGTAGTGGCCAGAAACAACCAAAAAATACACAAAACGCAAACGCGACCTCCAGAGCAAAGTAGCCTTCATTGTATTGTTGAGCTGTTTGCACCTGACTGTTCATGAAACGGGGGTACATAGCTCGGTGTTGATAAAAGCAATGTACACTTGAACGTACCGACTTTTATGTATCTCAGCTGCCTCCTTTGTTGTCACTGAGACACGTCCTACCACTCCTAACAATAGAACACCATACTTGACTTTTCTGTGGGGGGGGGCATTTGTGTTTCTATGACAGCTTTGGATTGAATATAAACTTGTGCATCAATATTTCTTTGTGCATCAACTTATCCCCCCGCGCCAAATTGGTGCAGTGGTTTCGTAGTAAACAGTATGCATACCAGGTTTGTACAAGGAACTCGTAAATAAGTCCCCCATGAAATAAAATAAGGGTGGAATTTACAAAAAATAGTGATATCGTTTTCTATTACTTCCTTTTATTGATTATACTAAGATACAATTTTCAGGAAGGAGGAAGCGGCCAATCAAAGGGCTGTTGTTCAACATACAATGGGAAAAGTCATGCAGTGGTGGCGGGATTCGAACACAAATCCGCGGGGTGATAATTTGGTGAATTGCCACCAGGCGACCACCGTCAAACGTGGCAAAATCAAAATTTAACTTGATCAAAATGTTCGCGAAGAGTTAGCAGATGCCCAACGGTGAGATCTCTTTGTCGAACCAATCACTGTTAGGTATCTTGTCGGAAAGAGAGCGAAACAAAAGTACCGAAAATGATACTTTTATTTACCAATCTTCGGTAATCAACAAAAAACCGCTGATAACACATATCAATAGTGAACAGACAGTGTCGCAACAGGTGAAAACCGAACCAGGATAGTCTAAATAGCAATTCACATTGAAATGGAAAAACGGGAAGTCACAGAAGGCGCGGAGAAAACGTAAAACTGTCGCACAAAGGATCATTGAACACAAATTTATTTTCGAAACCACTGCACAAAGTTTACTGATGTGATAGAACCAGGTAAAACATTGGAGTTCGGGAACCCAAAGCGCTTTGGAAAAAAAGGAACGTTGATGCGTCTTACTGGGAGCGACACACACACCTCTCTATCTTGCGGAATGGATGATTTCTAGTGAAAAATGCCAGTTTTTTTATTTTTGGATTGTTTTTGTTTTCGTGTTTTCAGAGTTTTTTTGTTTGCCGAGGAGGGAGTAGAATAGACTTAGCACAAACTCAACATGACACCTACGAGCTGTATCAAAATGCGTACATGAGTGAATTCGATCGATTGTTTCATGCAAAAAACAGGAAAACACAAGGAAGGCAACTGAATTTTGGTACACCACAGTGAATCGGTAATTTTGGTAAAACAACCTCGGGTACAAATGAATTCCGCGAATCAACTAACCGATAATTTGAGGAATTACCGAACTAACACATTTATAAGTGGTGTAGCGCGAACTGTCCCGACGGAATTGCTTTTTACCGGACTTTGAAGAAGGGAAGCGGAGACAATAACCAGGATCATGCTTCAAACATGTCGGAGTCAGGACTGTGTATCAACACATCGGGTTGAAGGGTCTTTACAACAAAGCAATCGGTCTAAAAATTGGTCCTCGGCGAAGTATTATCAAGGTAACCATGCCAAAACAGGGGAATTTTCTTCCGTTATTTGTAACCTGAGTCTCCTGATAGCCCAAACCCGATCCGCAAGACAGCGGACTACATTTAGCAGTGCTCTACCAGATATAATAACGTTGTAATGTGAACCATAAGGTGGATGAGAAAGAACGGTGGAGGGTGCCAAAACATTGAAAGAGGATTTCACCATTTGCAACACCTCGATTTAGTGATTCGTTACCCAGAGGTTATATATATAACTCCGTCAAAGAGAGAGAATCATTTACTAAGGGATGACTGCTTTACTGGTGGAATATCAGCTGTCGAAAAGATTCGTTAGGAATATGTCGTCACCAAATCTCGGCGACGTTCCGAAGATAGCGATTGGTCGAAGACAGGCAAGCATCTGAACGCATCAGTATGGTCCAGGGTGGGTGCTTCGGGTTGTGGATGGCCACCATTCTCTTGTACCTAGAGAAATGCGTCTATGCGACCAAGGGCTGCCATCAAATATATTTGATGAGGAAATTCAGATGGTGGTGATGGGGTTGGAACACGTATTTCCCTGTGATGTTAGAACCGGGCCCCCACCGTTCCTGTTTATTCAAGCATCCGTTATCCGGAGCGAAATCCTTGGCTCACCATTATGGACAGATGAGATACTACTCTCAAGATAAAAAAGTGACTAACAAAATCGAGTTGTTTCCCACCTGTGGTAAGCACAGATACAAGTTTCTGCCATTATTGGGCTTTGCATTTGGTGAAGAAAGGTACACTCCGCCGCGAGTTGCCCATATGATTACTGGCTTGAAACTGTTTGAACACTGCTTCTTGTCATCAAGTAAAGCGTAGAATATCTCAAACAGTCTTCCATACAGAAGAAGTTGAAAGAAAACAGTGAGTCACATGACAGAAACCACTTCAAGACATCGTCGATGGTGACATTGAAGAAAGATGGCGAGATAGGAGAGCCTTACCGAAAACAACTGGGAAACTGAATCGAGCGAAGACAGTAGTACGTAGTCGGCTTTAACTCGAGCAGAGGTTTTACGATACAACGATTTCAAAATGTTCGCGCGCTTCTCGGGAACACCATTCTTAAGGAAATACCACTGTGTGTATGTCTAAAAAGACAACAACAAACCGCGTGCCGCGGATAGGCAATTGTTCTGCTGGACATCAACAGATTAGATGAAATAAGGATCCAACTAAAAACGCGTGATGGCAGCAGATGTTCAGGGGACCCACCTCATAGATCAGAACTACAGATGATGCTCCGTATGTTAGGAGACTTCCTCGGAAATCTTAATAACGTGTTTAGCCTCCCCATCAAGCACTTTCTGACACCCTTGACAAGAGCCAATGGCAGATCATTGCTAAATAATGTCTCACCAGTTGAAATTTCTTGCGGATTTCCAGTGGCTGGAATATCGGATACTAGATACTGAGCCCATGCGGAGTGATAGCGACGGTGCGATAGGCCAATTAAATTGCAATGATACGTAATCACACAAGTGGTCAATCACATTACCCGTGGAACAAATAATTAATGTCTCTTAGACTTTGTTGACACCATTTTTGAATTGGCGCGTGACTGACGCACCCGAAGATGCTCGTAGTCAGCTGGTATGTGCCGGCTTGCATCGAGAAGATTGAATGAGTGCCAGAAGAACCCACGGTATTGTTACACCGAGTGAACTTTCAACTGTCGAAATCAGTGCTATAGTGTTATACTGATGAGCGACCAAAGGTGAACTATATCTCTCGAAGGAGTAGAAAGTTTGGCCTATATCGAAATCCAATATGCAGCTAGCACCCCTCGCTGAGACAACCTGTCGCTATCCTAACGCATATGCTTTTTCGCCTAAACAGCAAAAACTGATGCAGTGTTTCTACTGTCCCGACCAATCCAACTTGTACCATGATTTGATAGGCGAACAGTCTGGATTCATTAGTGTTTGAAACACGGCAAACAATTTGTTGGCCAATACTCGTAAGCGTTCGCGGGTGGCATAATTAAGAGGCGATTGACGTTCACGAGTTGACTAAACTTCATTCGTGGTCTATCGAAAACAGAGAGTGGACATCGGTGGAAATAAAAGTTCGCGAAGTCCAAAGAGGATGCATAAAGTCACACTGGAAGAGATCAAGCACGAAAAGTTTTCGGATGTCTGAGGATGAGATACTACCCTGTTGCAATTGCAGAAGTAGGGTGCTGGTTAAAAATCCTACCAGGAGCCCTAAGTTGAACGATCTAACACACAGAGCAACGAGATGGCAGTTCTCTAGGAGTCGGTGATAGCTGAGAATCATTCCATGCACCTTTTTGTCATTTTATGCTAAGTAGATACATCCCCAGAAGGATTGGGTTCAGACAGCGGTGGCTTCATTATGATGGTTCGGGCCTACCGTGTTGTCCTCAAGCTTTTGTGATACCTTACAAGAAACCCAGATGTAATACTTCAAGAATCCCGCACGCTCTCGGGCACCGCTGTTGCTCTTCCGCGGCTCCGAAGCAGTGGTCATGTTTTGACTGAGAACCTGGGGATACGAATGCTAGAACACAGCTATGCATCTCTCATACAAGAGGACAGCCGTAGCTTTACGAAGTTATCATCAATGCGGAATCAACATGCCTTGAAAGAGCTGCACATCTCAGCAGCAACAAAGCAATTTTTTCGTTGTATTTGCGCGAACTACTGACTTCTTTCACTTTATCCGTAAGCCAATCTCATCGAAACAGGATGCAAACAGAACAAAATGAAAGATCGGAAACAAAACGTCAGCGCGACATCTGGCAATAAAAACAGCAATGCGTATGATAATCCAAGCCGTCGATGGTTTATACGATTTGGTTAACGGTACTGAGAGGCCACTAAGGGGTAACACATTTAGGACAGCAAAGGCAGTTCAAACAGGTCCAAACTCTGTTGTAACTGAAAGGCAGTACAGACGATCAAGCTATTTCCATTTTCACATGGAAGTACATGAATTCCTCAATGACCGTTGCGACGAATTTGAATTCTCCCAAAATCCGAAAGAGTTCGGAAAACTCAATTTATTGAGCAGTAGAATATACCGATGAGTGATTGTATCAAACAAACTCGTCATACAGAAACTAGACAAAAGCACTGAGCGATAGACTATAGAGTGAAGCCAATCAGATCCTGTTCTAAAATAAATGCCAATGTGTGTGTGTGTATTTGCATGCAGGACGAGTCGGTCCCTAACACCGACTGATGTATTATGAATCTAAAATGCGATATCTTGATTGGTGGCTGTGACAAGCACGAGAATATGGGATTAGATCGAGTGTATTTTGGCAGGTTGCTCCCAATTTCCAGGCGAAAATAATACAATGCGACCAGTTTGAGTAGAACGGTTTTGGGATATGCATACAAGCTGCTTTATCGGTTAACCGTGCTACCGTTATCTTACATGATGACTCCCCGGAAAATTAATTGGGAGAGAAGAAAAACGCAGTTTAATTTTTGTAGATCACCTACTATGACATGACAATGACAGGTATGGGCAAACTGCATACACTAGCATGCACCAATCAAAACAGATCAATGCTTACTTTCCATTTGGCCCAAGCAGCGGAAGCCAAGCATAGCCAGTGCTCGATTCCATCGGCTTCTTGCCCAACGGTTTGTCACGCATCGTGAGACTGCCGGCAGCATCAACGCTGACATGATAGAACCGAAATAACAGGTGATGCTCCGCTGTAACATGCAACGGCATGGTCATTTTGAACTGGATGAAATGGAGTGGATTCAAAAGGACCAGTGTTATTATGCGAAAAAGTGGAAAACGAGCCCCC
>UZAN01048814.1:0-10391 GCA_900618425.1 Echinostoma caproni | reverse complement strand
GAAAACGAGCCCGCTGCCGACAGAAATACGACAGTAAACAAGAATCACTCCTATCGACGACATTATACGTGTATTTGAGTGAACTGTGATACAGAACTGAAAAAAGGAAGTGCACGGATTTGCTATAAACAAAAGAATAAAAGGGAAGGACCACGAAAGAGCAATGAAGAACTGGGTAACAAATTCCTGTAATAGTTGATCAGAGTTAAGTTTATTTGTGGGATACAACGAATAGAACAAAGTTCGGAAAGAGAGGAGAAAAGAATAAACAATGATGTTACTATCAAATATCAGGGTGACACAGAATGTAAGCTAACAGACGGAAGTAAACACACACTGAAGTTCACAACGACTAAAGACATTAAACAAAGTACGTGAAGTACACCAAAACTAAAATGAATATCACAGGAGCCGGAGTATCGAAATCCGGCTGGGTTAACATTGGAAATTCGGACACACATAAACAAGCACCTCACCCGTGTGATAAAGCAGTTAATTTGTAAAACTCAATGGAGCACACAATGTTCTGCTCAGCACACCGGGTGCCATAGTTCAATTGAATCAAAACTGAGATAAATATCCAATATTGATACAAAGATACTGCTAAACAAACGCACTGAAAATATACCCTTGGTTAAGAACCAAACACTGCAATCTATTTGCCAAGATTATTCAGTGACCGAACACAAATTGCTGTTCTGTGTGAAGGTGGGGTCTGTAGGAAAAAGCCGCTTAATATCGGTTGCGATTTTTGAATTAGACGGGAAATTACCATCAGAACGACACCTAGACGGAGCTGCTGCAGCGACCTACAAATAAGAAATCGTACAGCATACAGCTCTTCCTCATCAGGATAGACGCTGTGAACACCAGTATCGAGGTATCACGAGATCGGAAAGTAAAATAACTTCGCATCATTCACGAACGAACAGACCTCTATAAAACTGACTGGAGCCATTGCATGCTTGAAGGGAAATATGGTCGCGAACAGTGCTACACGATTTCGATGAAACGAAATGGAAAGGAGCCGGTCTCGGAGGTCACAAACGGGTTTACGAGCTATTCACAGCTAGAGAAATAGGAAACTTCCGATTTTAGGCCAACAATGACGCAGCGTGTGCATTCACCTCGGGACTTCTGGCCATTTGGTCATCGGTGCAATTGACCAATGGACAGTGTTGGGTACCCTGAACGCTGGAGTTCATTTCGAAGGACATATCTGGCAAAGGGATCCTGTACCCTCAATAAGTTGCAGACTCGAAGCGATATCCATTTCCCATGCATGATCTTGTGGAATTAAGTGTTCTGTTGGAGGCTCGGGAGAGGTCCCTCAAGTCAAATCTCTGTTGAGGCTTGGGTGATCGAGAAGTGCCAAAAACCGCAATACCTGGCTCGCCGTTTAATTCTTCATGTGTATCAGGAATTCTCGTATACCATGAAGTCAGGATCTCAAACGGTCCAAGTCGAATTCTGAGCATCACTGCTGCAGATAACCAGTAGTTAAAAATTACTAAGTGTGGAACTAGATTTCTTTATAGGTGGCATCAAGCTCCAGAAGAGTTTTGATAAGCTGTCAATAAAATGAACTATGCTGTCCCCGTAACATTTCACTGCTATCTGTGTTGCAGGCAACGCATAGATGCTTACGTGCGTGCACGGATTAGAGGGAAATTGTGAGCGTATGCGTTTGTGCACCGGAGATGGGTTCAGGTTACGCAAAAGTCTACGCCAACGATCTGTAATTTTCAACTACTGGTTAGCTGCAGCAGTGAGACTGACTATCTAGTGTGCGATGCCTTTGTATATTCGCACGCATACATGAATAAGCGAAAAAAGAGTGAGCTTACCACCCAATGTCACTCCAGTGTATCACTAAGTATAATGACCGTCTTTACGTCCTCTTCAATATTGGAATTTATTCAATCGTATTTTCTGCTCTATAGTAAGGATAGTGAAATTAAAACTACTGTCAGAGGGTAGACCTCTGACTTTGAAACGGGATTGTAGTTCAGGGTGAAATTCTTGATAAGTTACAGATCTTTCTCTTAATTACACCTGGCTGTTTCAGCATTTCCAACACATTCTGCTTCTCTCTGATCGATAGGTGCTTGCACATTTTGACGTCAAATGACACTGTCTCCAATCATTTGCATCGGTGTGACTTCCTCGCTAGGATTATCCAATCAGTGAACAGTGCAATGAACGCGTCACGCTAGGTGCAACGCCACTGGTTGAATGTGACATTTCAGGGTGGATGGTCAGTGGTCGTCCCGAACATCCGTCAATGACCAAGTGAGTACGTATCAGGAACTGCGACGTATTGGGGGGTGCGACATCGCATAGTCAGAAAATACGTTATTAGACACGATTGGTTTGGATTTTCGAAAGTGGGAAGATACTGGAAAATGCGACTTCTCAAAGGTGCGACATAGGAGGAGATTGACTGTACTTGATTGATACCATAGCTATAGTAGTATGCATGCATACCATGAATTAGAAGTGTTGTTATAAAACACTAACTAGCAGCCAGGTCATTAACCCGTCAAGGAAAGAATGTGCATAACAAGATTGGTCAGTACAGGTAATCATGCTCAACAACTGACACTGACCATTTCATTGAACTGCGGCGAGGTTTCATGATAGAGGACCATTGTGTTGCACCACGTGTCAAATGAGGTCTGTCGAGGACTTGGCCGTGTATGGAATACCTAGTGACGAGGCAGCGGGGAAAAACATCAAGAGTTGAACACAAACCGCAATATAAATGTAAAATAGACAGAATTAAAAACTGATCATGTTCAGCTCGAGATCACAAGTGGTCGTGCCGCTAAAACATGCACGCCCATTGGGTTTACCGGTGGTTGTCCATTCAAGCATCTGCAAATATAGAACGAAATTTCAATAAACTCGTTCTAAATAAATATATTCGTAAATAGCGGAAAAACGCCTCAGTTATAACTATTAGTGGGTGAATACATCGGACTACTAGATGATCTCAATCCTCTCAAGTTCAATGCTTAGTGCTTTCGACTGTATCGTACCTAATAAGCGTCAATGATATTGCATAGATTTGAGAGAAAAAAAATCCTCCGGACAGAATGAGTACAACATTGACTTAGCATTCAGCTTGAGGTTTATGAAATGGTGCAGATTTATTAAAAAGGTACCGGACGAATCCGATTAACGTTCCGTTTTGATGTAAAGCAACGGAAGGACTGGCTACGGTTCCACTACGATTGCCCGGCTAAGGCCACAGGGACGATGAATGTTGTTCGTTTGAACCTCTCAGGGTTATTGCTCAACATCGGGACAAGCGAACCGAGAGCCAAACAACATAAGAAACGCTCACAATTTGAAATAAGTCTATCTCCTGTTCCACATTTGTTCTTTTTTACCTTCTAGGTTTTTTCTGCAGCATTGTTCTTTTGCTCACTTGCTCATTAAATAAATTTGTTAATACCAAATTATCAATTTACTGAACGTATTTTGTATTTCTATATTTGCACAACAGAAAGCATCTGGGATTATTTGGGATTGAGAAGAAGAACTAGACAGATGGTTTTCCAAATGGGTTTCTAAGACTTGAGGGCCCGTCATACTTCGTGGTTTTTCTTTGGGAACACTAATCGGAGTCGTTGAATCAAAAGTCTGATCCACAAGGTAGTGGGGCGTAGATCCAACGCGGGAGTGTGAACGGAGCACCCGTGTGGGAGCTTCTCGAGACCTGTCACGCAAGGCCTTTGAATTTCGAATAATTGTTTTTCGCTGGTGCGTTAACTGTCGGTCCTATTATCGGGATCGGCCCTCAGCCTCATGCACCCAAAGAGGCAAGCGGAACGTGGACGGAACAGCACCTTATTAGATGGGAGCTGCCCAGCTTGGGCAGGCGGTAGCTGTCCAATGAAGTGCGAAGACTCCTCCCACCGTCCAGAGGAAGCCCCAGGTACACCCGCTCCTACGTCCTTCCATCTAGCGGGGTTTTTTTACCGATAATCTGCCCCTCAGCATGTTTATTTGCTGGAGTGACCTCTCCAGGGGCGGGTTTGGATAGAAGAAGGAAGCCAGGAAGTGTCCAAGCAGCTGGCTTTGTGAGACTGAGCTTCGTCTGGCCTCTACCCGTTGACCTTTCAGGCATGATTGGATCTTCGGCTGTGAAAAGCCATCCTGTGTAGCTCGCAGGGTCATGGAGGCACGCAAGCTATCACACCAATTTAAGGTGCAGTCTCGTCGTGTAAGCTGGTATGCTTACATTTCAGCCGAAAATGCGCACTGGCCTTCAAACCGAATAAAATATGCAAATTAATAAAACATGTAACGTGGAAAATGTCGCAGAAGTTGGTTTTACGCACATAAATTCTGATGTAATTAACCAACAACCTGTTCCTTCATAGATAGGAGTCAGTTCAGATAAGGTACAGGATAAAACTTATGCATGTTAATACAGGAGGGTAGAAAGAACGAATGGGGAGGCAACTAATCAAAGGCCATCTGGAGAGACAAAGAAACGATAAAGATTAGTCTTGGTGACGAGATTTGAACTCAGGAACTACAGGTCGAAGTTTGGTTTATCTGGACAACTTGATCGTCGCCAACCAACGAGGGGCAGGAAGGATGAGAAAAAGATTTCCGGCTGCACAAAAAGTTTTATTGGTTACACAAAAGTAAGGATTACGTTTTCGCCAAATATTCTCTAACATCGCTCTTGTCTAGTTCCATGCCATCAAAAAATTTGGTGAAACAGCTCGTCCATGCAGAAGTGATTAACTGTGCATTAGCGTCGTGATTGGAATTCGGTCTTAGCAGGTACCCTGTGTGCGTAAACCTCTCCGAGGCCGAGCTTCTCATTTAAGATAATGCAGATTAATCCGATGAGATCCCGATAGCTTTCACTAACTATACCGCTGTGCCCCACGCATTCGCCTCCACCATTGCTTCCACAGCTGTAATGTTGTCCACTGTGGTGGCTTCCACAGGTCGACCACACCATGTCTCATCATCCAGGAGCCGCCAGCCACGCTTGAATTCCGCAAACAACTCAAACACAGTCCTTCTTGAAAGCGCGTCATCATCAAAGGCAGCTCGCAAACAATCAAGAATCTTCTGCTGCTTTAAACGAAATTTGTATTGGTAGAAAATAATCGGTCTCCAGTGAAATCGACTGAGTCAAATCCTTACAGTCAGAGTATAGCGACCCTTATGACTTGCGAGCTGTGTTCGGCTGTTGATATTTGGTTCTGTGAGTTACAATCACTGAGCAATATTCATAACAGATTATAGTTCACATTTTCCTTGCCCGGACATCTGCACCTTGAACGAGTACTGCGTATACGGAAACTTTTTGCCCAGCCCTCATAATTCTATCCGCACTCTTTCACATCCCAGCTGATTCGACCGTCCATGGCCGTGCACAATGCATCTCAACTGGAAATGCGTAGTCGGAACAAGGGAAATTCAGTTAGTAAACTGGAACCGACGCTTAAGTCTCATATGCTTCTTCGGTGGGCGATGGTGACCCGGTGGTAAATCCAGCAAATTATCACCCCGGAAGACGTGTGTTCGAATCTCACCACCATCCATTGTGTATTGTATGAAATCCCTTTGATTGGACGCTTCCTCGTTCCTGAAAATTGTATCAGCGTATATTCAACAAAAAAAAGTAAAAATGGGAAAATGAAGCAAAACATGAGTTGGCGTGCAAGAAATGAAAAAAATCAGTTGTCCCTAACATAGATCATGATATGCTCGTGAATGGCCAATCTCATCGTGCAATACCGAGAGATATGGTCATGGTGTGTGACAAAGGCAAACGCGGACCACTTAGATTTGTGAATTGGTCCTTGGAGCGTTGTATGAGTGCGACACAATCACAGAACTAGCTATGCCGAGTTGTTTAGACAACGCGTATTGGGTAGCCGTAGTGAAGCACGATGACTAAAGGACATCCTACATAGGCCACCAGACACATCAATGCCGAGATTGCTTTCTGTTTGATGCAATTAGAAGGATGATCAAACAGTGGTAAAAATCAATATATTTATGTTTGTTTTTCAATCGTCGTGAGAAAACCGAACATTGGCAGCTTTTTCTGTCTCGCCTGCAACAGAAAGTTTAATTTTACAGACAAATCAACATTTGGGTTAATCTGCATTAAATTAAACGCCTTATTGCCGCAACCAAAAGACGTCATGTGCCAACCTGTTACACAACACCATCAATTACCAACTGACAAATGCCCCAGATGAAAATGAAGCAAGATATCCCGAACCGGCTTTTGACACTGGGCGGGCAGTAGATGTGAAGATTCACGCAATTGATGAACTTCGAGCAAAACGCTCGTTCAATCAGACCATCAAACAACTATCACCCTATTTAAGACATATCATTTCAAAAACACAGTGATACACACATGCATCTACGTGATGGAGCTAGCTGTTGAAAGCTAACTAGGATATCGCGGTTACATGGGAAATTTATGACTCTTCGTGTTAGGCATGCTCGGAGCCAAATTAATAGCAATCGTTCAGCTCCGAAGCGCAGTACGTTTTAGGCGTGCTCCAAACGAAGTTTCGTGTGCAAGCAACAGTTACAGAGCAAGTATCTGAAATGGTGTCTTACAGCAAATGCGCATTAACCCATGTATACATTAGCGGGTTGTTTTCAAAAATAATCGAATGCTCTTACCGGTGAAGCAAAATAATGGGCACTACATGCAATCCTGATACAGTTTTGTTTCATGCACACCATTACATTACTACTAGAAATGATATTCGGGAAATTAAGAGTATAATGGATTTGTCAGAAAAAAATATAATCTCTATGGCCGCTCAAGTTTATGCAGTAGCGTTTGATCGTCGTTTCATTACGCAACACGATGGGTTAAACAAAAGTGATCCTAGATGACAAATTAAGCTTGAGATAAAGAATCATATAGATAGTACACAACCTAGTTTCGGTAATAGGTTGGACGATAGCAAAACGATCGAGCGCCGACAAGAGAACAAACAGGTGATTATGGTCTCTGGGCTAATAACGTTAGATTTGCACACAGCCCTGTGAACAGAGTGAACATAAAACAAACACTAAGTGCGAAATTTAGGGGAAGGAGTGAACCAGGCACATTATTAACGGTTTTTTTCCTAATCGTCGTTGGATGGTAATTTTACAAACCAAGTTTGATGATAGAGACATGCATTTTGAGGACAGTATCCTAGCTAAAGAAATATAATTGCCAGTATGAAAACCAATTAGCTTCAGTATGAATGCAAGAACAAACAAATTATTCAAATAACCGAAACCGTTGTACGGCAACTATTTGTCCGTATGGGAGAGCATGGCCAAGACCGAGGCACCTCATCTACCCCAGACAGAATCGATATAGTTACCAGACGGGAAAACAACAGCATCACCCAAGATAATGGAAACACTGAATGAGTTCATGGAAAGAATGGGTGGACGTATGATGAGTAACTATACAGACCCTTCGACTATGCAGAAGAATGACTCACGCAGCAGATGGGCGGGGTAATAAGAGTGAGAAAAACACGGCCATGTGGACATCACTAACTGATGATTGTTCCCAAACAAATAAACAAACTAAGAAACGGAAGTGATAAATTTCAAGCATTATACCAATCAAAAAAGAATAAGGAAGTCGATCAAAATTTAGGTTTGACTGCTCAAACAAACCATATCATTCACTTGTATGCATGCAAAAAACCAAAGACTCTTCTCAAGAATAAAACGACGGAAAAAAGAAAGTAATCACTACGATGAGTCCTGCGGTCCAAACTTCTCACCGATTATTTCAAAAAAAAAATGATTAATCTCCGAAGTTGACTGTTTTATTTTCCCCGCATTTNTGGCACCGTATCTATAAAGATTGATGATATATATATATGTATATATATAGAGAGATTCAAATGACCGCCTGGAAAATTAATGCATAGTAGTTTTTGATGAACAGATGTGCACAATATTTTTCAATTTCTAATTATTGCATAATGAAGTGCGAAGTCCAATATAACAAAGGGTTTAAGCGCGATCAATTCCAACGGGTTGGACTGAAAAATTTCAGGTACGTCATTTCTAAACAAACGGTTCATAGTGCGGTCCCGTAGGTGGAGTCGAAGGCAGCGCGAATGTCTGAGAACATAATGATCGTTTGTCTCTGATAAGCATGACGGTGATCTAGCAACTGTTGAAAGATCAAGATATGATTATTACCATCACGACTGGCACGAAACCCAGTCTGCTCCTGGAGGGTCTGGTCTTCACACGTATTATGCACTCCGCGCAGAATCATGGAGGCCATCGGCTTAGAGGCTACTGGCATCAGTTTTAAACCCTTATGATTATTCCAGTCACTGTGTGAACCGTTTAATCCATTTCACCCTTCCTATGAGCAGACCTATTCAGTGTCCAAAATTTCGAAAATAGAGCCACCAATTATCTAACAAGTTATATTCCACCATGTTTAGATATAGATAGGACGGGGCAATTTGTATGCACTGTAAGTTTGAAAGCGATTAGTGGAATTGGCTTCGGTTTATTTCGCTGTACAATGATGGCGATGACTTATGACGTCCAAAGGCTTCGACCTCCTTGCCGATTTCCGCCTAAGTCCGGAATACATAGAGGTATAAGTAAAACTTAGCGGATTGGTTTGATCGGATAACGGAGCTGGAATCTTGAAAGAGAGTTTCGTGGATAAAACACGCATTGATGATCGGAGTCTCGAGTATGGAATTCATTATCTTATAAACCATCTAACGTAAATCAAGTTATTCAACCAAAAAGTCCAGCCTGTTCAGTACCCAACTAGCATGAGTTATCCGCGTGATACGTGCATATTCATGAAAGGTATCGAATGATTACGATATTTGTGAATGTTCAGTGGATACAGTTGTTTGAATTGACCGAAGAGAGAGAGCGTTCAGTGTTTCCTCGCCGATTTTCCATCACGAGTGCCAAAATCCGATGCAACAAATAGTATAACAAACACGAGACAAAACATAGCGCTCAATAATCAGACCTAGAGAATGAACTCGATAACCAATAGACGAACACGTTGTATATGTCTCCCGGTAATGTGTAATGGGACGAACTGTGACTTAATGAAAACAGGCAGATCAATATCGATCAAGTTGTTTCCAATCGCAAGAGGAACAACGAAACCAATGATATAGATCGCGCTCAGGTGAGCGTTCTGGTGGGCTTCTGACCTAAGTCCACGCATGCGAACGCATTCAACCACCTTCCTTTATCTACAAACTTCCCGGATGAGGATAACTTATGAATTATTCATGTTCTTTTCTATTTATTCTTTTATCGACCGGAAGCGAGACACGGGAACTTCGGGGGTGAAGGATTGTGTAAACAGACTGTAGACACGATCGAATACCGCTACTTGTCAGACTTCACCCAATACCACCCGAAGTTCTGTTTGCACGCGCGCGTCCATCGATTGACAGAACTACACTTACACGCTCTTTGTCACATACGGAATTTTGACATTTTCAATCATTGTCATGCGACATTTTTACTCACGGGATCAAATAATTTTTCTCAAATCCACCTGGACATCTCTTGGTTGTTTATCAGTTTTTTTCGATTCCACTTTCTCACTGTCCAGCTTGGACAAAATATGTAGGAGGCCAGACCGGCAAGTTGCACTCTTCTGATCAAGATGACTGCTTCTTCATTGATCAGTACTACCATTCGGTTACTGTTTCCAAAAAAATGGCAAATTCAACCGGTGTCCGAAGATCGCGAATCCATATGAACATCAGTGTAGTTTGTGTGCGACAGTCCGGGTTTAATCAGGATATAGAAGACATTTGAAATTAATCAAGCAGAAGTGTACCAATCGCACACAACTTTCTGGCTATGAGTGCAGCCACCATCTTGTTCCGGCACTTTGGACGTTTTAAGATGATCGGATGAATAGAACAACGGTTCCCATTAGATCGGGGTTTATACACACTGCCCCGCTACCGTGCGAGTGAGGTTTTCGCTAATCGAAGTCACCGGTGGAGGATTCCCCAAGAAAATTTGTCTACAAAACCTGGTAGTAGCTGGTCCACTCAGTTCAGTCCAGTTCTCACAACCATTAACCATATACTTTCGTGAGTCGGGTTTGGATGCCAATTGGGATAAAATAGCAAAATGATGATAAGAATGTTGCGAGCACATTTGGGCGAAAGATAGCACACCTTCATAGACTGAAGTTAAAAGAATAATGAGTAGATGCATGAACGACACTGTTTGCGACACCCAGCCATATCGCTCAGTGTCTCTAACCACCGGTAACCATGATATCTGGGTCCCCAGCCAGGGAGTCTAACAGGACCTGTGTGAGCCAGTCTCCTGGTCAGAGTTTTCATACCCTCATG
>UZAN01048813.1:0-23373 GCA_900618425.1 Echinostoma caproni | reverse complement strand
AGCCACGTCTCTGTAACAGCAATAATATCCCATTGACTAGATATAAAACGTAACTTCAACGTCATCTCGCAACAGCTGAAGCCGTGGCCATTCGATTATTAAACCCATCTTTTTGTTCTCAAAAGCCATTTGTACAACCACTCAGACTGCCTTGGTTGCAATGTGACACACCTCCGCGATAGACACGACCTTTCCTTTGACCCCGAGACCCTAACACGTGATGACACGTCCGCATCCTAATTGTTTTCCCAACCGTGTAGCGAACACATCTTCTCTACCCACCCTTCCCCAACCACACAACAAAAACAATCACAAACCACACAGACATTGAAGCACATTTTAATTTTAATTTGACTATATAACTGTATTAGCCCGAAGAAGAATTTGTCGAAAACGAGTTTGTTCGCTAAAACCACTGTGGTTTCTATCCATGCCAATATGGGAATTTTCCAGAATCTCAAAGACCCGCCTACAAAATGAGGCACTTCTGACGTGGTCTATAGAATACTTTTACCAGACTATCTTGTAAGTTAAGTCGGCCAGACGTACAGAAGCCTAGACAAACGAATGCCTGAGCACGTGCGTCTAACTAAGAAGATTCCAAATGATGCAGTAGGTCGAAATCGAGTGGAACACAATTCCGTAATCGCTGGTCACACAATGTGCGAAGGATAAGCGGTTGATCTAAAAAAAACCGCATATTCTAAAGCGTGGCTTCAAAAGTCACAATGAACGTTTGGTAACTGAAGCACAGCTAATCAGTACTGAACCTACGGTAATCAATCGATCCGATGGGGCAGTCATTCCATAGTTATGGCAACAGTTGACACTTGTGCGTACACGATAGTCTCGTCCCCACCCCTAATACCAAATGATCAATTCACACTTTTTGACGGAAAGGTCAAACCATTCTCATTGTTCCCAACCACACGTTGAATCACATCAGAGTTCATTGCGGTGTAGTCATCCCATCACCTCACATTTGCTTGTAACAGGAGATGAACCGATTAAACGGATTATTTAATAATTAATAGTAATCGTCTTTTTACTCCCATTTTCTATTTATTAAATATACAAATGTACAGTCAACTTTTAGGAAGGGGGACTGCGGCCATTCAAAGGCTGCCTGGGGAAAATACAGATATAAGGAAGACGGGCGGCGGTGGAGCGGTTTGATTCCGGGACACNCAGGTAACTAGTTCATGACCTAAGCACTTGGCCACGATCGCCGTCCGAGAGGGTCGAAGCGTTGTCACCAACGACTTGTCTTTTGTTTTTTTCGTTCAACGTGGCTAAGACAAGCTAATTTTCTTAGTGTCTGATTATCATATACAAACGTGATAAACTATTTATTTGTTCACAAATGTCCCACTACCCTTGCGATATATGCTAGATTCACTCCCCGTCAAAGTAAACGACATCTACAAACCATCTTATGTTTGAATTTCAAAAGTGGCATCCAGATTCACTCACGAATGTCACCTATGTTTCCTATAGCGCACACTCAACTCGGTGAGTTACGAAATGAATCCGGTTGCACTAGTATTTTCGCACCTATCTAACAAATCCAACATTATAAGACCATTTGAATGCTTCTTGTACATTCCGGTACATGCTCTACTGCCAGCTTACATGCAAAATGGGTATTTCACATGGTCCTATCAAGTGGGTGGTTTATCCAAATGCAAAGAATTAGGTATCATCGGTGCGGCCTTACAGATCAGCTGTTAGGCGCATGCTTTGTAGTGAGGTGTGCGTGGTCTCTGCGGAGTAATTTCTGATCCCGGCGATCTCCTCCCATTCGAAACATAAGATGATTTCTTTCCCAATCTGCCAAAGAACACAACTAAAGTAACCTACAAATCTCAGTTTATATGTTAGCGTCACATTAGATACGAAAAACGTTTCTTGTGGTTGGTTCACCTAACTATCGTTTGATGTAAAACAAGCAAGAAAATCACAAATAAATCAGAGAGTATTACTGATGGTTGGCACTGGTGCTTAGTTGCTGAATAGTTTCCGGTAAAGTAATAGTTGGAGTTAAGGTAAGTATACGTTTTTAGTTCAATATTTTAGAAAAGCCTACAATGTTCAATTTTAAAGATTTAATGAGCTTAGAAAAATGATGAAGGCTTTGAATCACTGTATTGTACTGCATTGTGTATAACTTTGCAAGCACTGGAGCTCACATTTCAGTTAAAAAGCATACACGCTAACCGTCACAATGTACATAATCAACGGGGAGAAAAGTTTTCGCAGGCATGGAGACATTCATAATCCAAGGTTAAGACAAAGTTCACTCATTGTTCGCTCTTTGTTTGTGAGTAGACGAGCAAGATACGGTATGGGTGAATTGCGGTATGCATTAATTCGAGATGAAATTTGGCGGAATTGGGAGCGTGTTGAATGATGGGAACGCTAAAGTGTCAGTCCTGCATGCAATGGGTGGTCAGGATCTGTGAGAATCCTCTCAGCAAATTTCACACAGGAAGTTACGTGATACTCTGAAAGTTTAACAGTTAATTCATTCACAGGAATGGAAGAGACACGACTAACAATGGTTAGACCGCGGCGTAAGACGTTGAAGTCCTGTTTGAGTAAACCAAGAAAAACAACTGGGGAACAGTAGAGTAAGATGGGGAAACCACATTGATAAACAAAAGTAGAAATAACTGACTGGGATGCGCGAAACTGCCTGAGCTTTCGTATTTGAAATGAAAGGCGTCGCAGATTATCACTGCAGTGTAAACATTTAGACGAACGTGAAAAGGATCCTGCTCCATTCCGATGAACGCTCAATTACAGAAAAATGCGTACAGTCTGGTAAAATCACATTCAGACTGTATTTATTTTGTCTGACACTGCCAAATAGCATTCCCTAAAGTGCCCATTAAATCACCTGGTTATCTTGTATTGACGCTGAATCTATTGCAAGATAATTGTCACAATTGCACACGGGTGTCGCAACTAGCATCAGGATATTGGGAAAGTGGCGCCACATAAGATGCACGTTTACCCAAACATGCGTCATATATTAAGATCGCTCGGTACCTGGGTTTTTCCCCGGTATCATTGATCTCGGTTGAGGTCGTATTCATTTCTAGTTTTGTTGTATTTTTTACAGGAGAACGAGCTACATGCGGCCAAAAATGAGGAGATTGACAAGCGAAAAGTCAATTGTTTCCTCCTTCATTACAAAGGCATAAATACATGTAATTCATATAATCGGTGGGCTCAATAATCTTTCATTGTTTTGCAACCCACATTGCTCAACAATACTCATTCCCTTTGATGCAAAACCATCAGCAACTGCCAAACATGCACATTTCCTTTCAATTTCCATCGGATGCATTTTCTAACCCCATGGACATGCTTTGCTCCGTGATTTAATTTTACTTTTTTAAATAATCATGATCTTTCTGTCCAGAATTGCTTTGTAGCACTTCATAACCGTTCGCGTTTGGGTAGCATACTTGTTCTACGTCTTCAATCCCACCTAACTTTAACACTCACAGACATGAGTACTCTAATACTTATTTATCATTTCTGATCCGCGTTTGTCTTATTCCCCTTCCCACTCAATTTACAGATCAAACCTAAATCATAGGTCTTACCCGTTACAATCACTTTCTCCACCATCTGTGAATAAACGCGGGCTTGCTAGAGATTCTTATTTTTTTGAACAGCTGGTATATGCTTTACATCATCTCGCGTACAAAGCCTGTCAAGTATGCTCCATAATGCTTACATATTTTCGTAAATTCTGTTCTGTCGGGGCTAGATTTATCTGAAGACAGTCACAATTCACTTCGTTGCCATGTCAGAATACCCCACCGAAGAGCANAAGAGCAGCTCAAAAACCGAACTAACACTATGTACCTGATGTTTACCCGTATGGGATTTATATCAAGGGAATATATGAGCGGATTCATTGAAATCTTATAGGACTAATAGGCAAAATTGGTTACATCTGAATGTGTTGAAAGAATGAGCTGGTAATGTGTAATTTAAGCGATTCAATTTTCTCACCAACCGCCTTTCTCGGCATTAAATACTTTGAGTTCCAAGAAAAATAGTGCCGAATTTTGTCCAAAAGACTTTATGTCTTCAGCTCAGCTGCTACCTAAAATTATACTTTCACACAAAACCTCTACTTTAAACACAGATGACTATTATCAGTTTACTCTTTATTTCAACTCCCGACGCCTGCTGTGCTTCGGTTTATTACTTTCAGTCATCGTTTAGTGAAAATTGCAATGATCAAGTTATGCATCTTTAATTGTTGAAAATAACAACAACCAATGATATCTTTGACTTGCATCTATCCTGTCAAAAGATAAAGTTTCTGGATGCGAGGAACTCGCATTGCTACTCTGTTTAAATTCCCTTGATGTGTCCTTGCAAAATTTACTGTGTTTCCAAATAGTGTTTCCAATGAATTCAAAAACGATCAGGTATAATGACATTGATATTTGTGGCTTATCTATCGGAAGAAATCGGCTCCCCCTTCACTATTTAACTACGTGTCTCTCCGTCTAGTACACCGAGTCGTCTTTTGTACGTAACCACCATGTAAGCACAATAACCTGTTTAAATTCAATTTTTCCTCGTGAGATATCTCTCGATACATATAACCTTTCTTGATGTGAATTGCCCAAATATTTCTACCTTTTGTCCCATACACAGACAACTAACGAATTTTCCTTTGAATTCCGCATCTTGTCCCACGCTTTGTCCTAAACGTAAAACTTTCTTTATTCATCCCATGTGATTTAATTTGGTTCTCACTTATAACTGGTTCGGAGCTCACCACATTTTTCGTCTTTTGACCGGTGAATTCAAAGGTAGGAATGTAATGGATATATTGGTGAACGCCTAATCACCGCAAAATACGAAGATGATAACATCGACAAATTAAGCATTGGATACCAGGTCACATGATGAAATCAATCCTCTTAAAACAATTTTCAATCTTAAAAAGTTGTAGGAATAAGAATAATTTAATACGGGTTTGTTCGTATATATGCCGTTTTGTTTTAGGGTGTGCTCTATAGAACTACTCAGACAAAACGGACTTCAGCAGTATAGAAATGTCGCGAGGTGTTAACATTTTACTAAATCTTCTCATTCGCTTGAAACGGGTTTCATTAAGAACGGTTTATTCTACCATGAGGCCAGAGGCTATGATTAGTGTTCTCGCAGTGAAGAATCAAACCCCGGGGTAAGATATTTGTAGCTTTTTGACAAGGAGAGATTCTGTTGAAACTATGAGATATAGTTTTACAAATTAGAACATAGTTGGATTCACGATAATCAGCGGAATTCACAAGTTACATCTATGCGACAAGTTATTCAGGTTTATAGAAAGTGATCACAGAGTGATGTCAAACGGGTCCTTGGTTTACGAATTTGCTACATTCGCAGCCAGTTTGAGGTCATTCACGTAGCGTGTTGATAGATGTAAGTTCTTCAGCAGACACATTCCATGTCATTTCATGGCGCATGATAGTACTGGTTTTATTCCGATAATTCGGTGATCGTGCACTTCAAGGCTCTTGTGAAGCTCAAGAACGCATGATGTCGCCTCGACTAGTGATGAAACGTTTGAAAACAAATTGCAAAGCTCGGCGAACAGGCAAAATGGAATTCAGTTCACTCGAACTACGAGAACCGAGTTTGAATACTTTGTCAAGTGTGATATTGTAACAGCCGGTCGTCTGTGTAATTAGTCCGTCCAGATTTTCTGAGCGATAAACCAACATTGTTCAGTATTGAAAGCTGTTCTTCCCTCAATTGGTACTCGCCACCAGTGCCTAATTTTGTATCCAAGCTACGACGCCAAAGCTTTTGAGGACGAAAACGAAACTTCTTTTTATGAGTTAGACGTTTACCGATCAGTGCCTATGGCTTAGGCTTGGTAACTATCATCTGTAGACCATTCCTGTTCAGTGTTACTAATCTCGGCCACATCGCTCGGCCAATAATATTCTGGTGTAATCATCTAGGCACGCACTAGTGCTCTGTTAATGCTGGTCGTTGGTGAATCCTCTGGTAAACAGTTTCGAAAGCTCAATGCGTGTCAACTTGTTTTCTTCAATGACACTTCAGATGGCCTCATGAAATGCCCTTCCTAATCAACGAAAACAGCAATACTTAGTGAGTTGCTGCTTTTCAAATAATCAGATAGCTCGGTAAGTACACCTTATAAACAATCAGAAACGAAGAGGAGCGTGGGTTACCATCCGTTCCCGGTGATGTCAAAAACCAGGTGGAAATATTGATGGCGTGTATTGTTGCGTTCACTGTAGTAATAAACTTCGGCATATCCGTATTGATCGCGGTATGTTCATTGAAATGATGGGCAAAAGGCGTTTTTACTCACATGCATGGTACATTATCTTAGGCTCGATCAATTTTGTATTTATGTTTTCATCATTTAAGGATGAGGCTACCTTTCTCGCAGATGTGGAACACATGTCGAACACATCGTTGACCCACTTTTAACTTTCAAGCCGCTGTTACATAAAATGAAGCCAAAGCTTTTAGCCCTCAGCGAAGCGATGTTAATCCAGTTACGTAATCCAATTTTGTGCACAAAAGGTGTATTCCTCGGTTCATTTTCTCGGATACAGGTTAGATTTTCCCCGCTGACATTCCGTTTAACAAGTGTTGCACCCCCTCGCTCACGTTGGTTTGACGGTTTTCTCTCACCCATCTGACGACTTTAAGTCACGCATCAAACATGTTAAAACAGTGAACCAAATTAGCTTTCTGTCTTATCCTTCCCAAATATGGGGTAAATTACACGAAACCCATTCGAGTGTGTTTCACGAAGCCCTCGATTGATCTGCGTTAGAACCTACTCTTTGACGTTTGAAAATGTACACTGACAGTGGCGTAAGCTGTCCTCGGTCAGCAGATGTATTGTCGCAAACGCGTTAACTCATCAACTCTGTGTGTTAGCTAGATAAATGAGATCCATGTGGCTGAGCAGTTGTCGTCCAGTTGCATTCACCAGAGCCAACTGCATCTGAAATGAAAGCCGCATGTTTTGAACAGGATAATATATGATGACAGTTATATCACTGGATACATTTTCTACGTTACATCCTACATTTTCCAAGTTTTTAAGGTATCATCTCGATTATATAATGTTAAGTACATCAGATGATAACTAGAGGCAAATGTTGTTGGAAATACAGGAGCTCATCTAATACCTCTACTCTGTTACAACGTACAACTTTAAGACGTGGTGACGCTTTCACCGGGAATCTTCACTTCCTTTGTGCTCTTCCAACAACCATTGAGACAAAATGGGTGACAATGGGGGGTTTATCGAATGATTTACAGCGATTCATGGCAATAAGTTGATGGTCTGTTGGTACTCTTCCATGAACTGTAACCCCAAAGGATAACGTATCAGCTAAAACAGGTTTCCTCACCTCTCCAAAAAGACTCATAATACAGTCAATCTCACAATACACTCTAACAGCTCAGATGGCACTTGAATTCGTCGAGGTTTTCTTCCCGTAAACCTTTTATTCCACCAATTCTATCATGGATTAGATATAAATAAAATACTTCCGGAGTACCTTATACAAATATTCAGAATACTCCTAGAGCAGCTTATCCATCTATCTATCTACCTATATACATATATATATATATATATATACATATATACATACATATATATACATACATACATAAATACATACATACATATATACATACATACATATATATATATATACATATATACATATACATATATATATATATATGTTTGTGTATGTGTGTGTAATTTTTCGGTCGAAGCAATGGACATGAATCCACAGCCTGGCACACGAGGCATTCATTTATGATTCGAAAAATCGGACTTCCTTCTGCAATGACAAACCAAGCGAAAATGCTGAACTCCCCTGAATCGGACCTGATTCCGTTTGACAGATTTTACACGTAAGCAGGTGGAACAGTACATGAACTGCGAATGCTAGTCCCATTTTAACTAATAATTTTTTTCGTTGTTCAGGGTATTCGTTTATCATAGTTGTGATGAAAATAGAGTTTCATACAAACAGTTCAAGGTCTATATTGCTTTCACAAGAAGCAACACAGCCATCGAATGTTAAAATAATATCACGGCGGGTAGAATACAGCATAATAATATTGGAAAGCCACACAGAGATACTCTGCCAAAATGTTCCTGTGATTTTCGATGAGTTTACGCGTCCCAGGTTGAAAAGTGTGAATTTGAAAAAGGTCACTGCCATAAATTAGCCCTTGCCGGTGAAGAGCTAGTAGATCCCATCACAATTTAAAAGAGTAATTTAATTATTCATTAAGCATTTTTCTGACGAACTGTTTTCCTGAATTTTATTTGAAACAATATTTTAGTTAGGCTGAACCGTTTCCTGTATTGTCAATCTCTGACTCATTATCACTGTCTTGCTATTTACGATTTGACATTTGTGGAAATCCTGTTGGGACGTATTTTAATGGACTATCCGCACTTGATTGCCCTGTTTATAACCGACTAAAGATCGATGGAGCATGAGATAGATGAATATACTTTACAAATCAAATAGCATTAGTACGCGGTATATATAGCAGCATGTATAGAGTCAATACTGATTGCAAAATGTGAGGTGAGTTGGATTTTGAGTGCTTTTCTGTCTTCATTTTTATGCTTTGATTGACAAGTGTTCCCATTTTCATGGCACACAAGGAAATCTTTCTTGCCAACTGACTATCCAGGTCTATCCCAACTTTTTATGGACAGCTTCAGTGTCTGTCGATTTATCTTTCCCGTATATTTTTTGAGTTTTACAAGTGTAATAAGTGTTTATAAAACCGGATTGCTTCAGCTGTAGGGTAACATTGCATACTAGAGATAGTACTAGAAGTGTTTTTGTTCAGCTGTACACAGAAATTTCGGAGTTCGGCTTCTCATTTAGACATCATTGAAACATTTATTACTATTTTACATTAAAGTTATTGAAACTTATCATGGCCCAAATTCAATATTTTGACACCAAACGCGCAACAAAGATGCTCATGAAGTTCTGCTGTACCAGCCGAGTGAGTGCTGAGCCTTGGAAGTGTAGATGCTAAACGGTAAATTTCGCTCCTGAAACATTTCTGAATTAAGTATATAAAACCAAGCAGACGGTTGTAAATAAATCAGTACTACAACCAAAGATCACAACACACACAATCACTGAATGATTCATCATGGTCAACACTCGTTGCAACGGTAGCGAGGACAGATCCCCGTGATCATTTCTGTAGGGTAACGGTTCTGAATTCTTGTAAATCAGTCCAAATATATCGAGAGCAGGGTTTATCAGACAATCAAAATTAAAGGAAAAATTTTTGGCTACAGTAAAAACAAAGCTATTTACATGATAGTTGCATTATATGATTAGGTGACAACGATTTTGTATAACATCCGGAATCACTTGAATGTCTATGGAGTTTCAAAATGTCCGAACATTATTTCCTAGGCATGATCGCAAATTGCCACATAACTGAATGCGCGCTGTCTCCTACATCCCCACGCTCGCGATTCACCCAGCTCTTGCCTCTTTGCTTAATTTTCCACAGATTGGAAGCACATGCCACGCATTTGTTCTTCTCACAAATGTGCTTAGACGTACACACGATATAGTCTGCTGCACTCTGTCGCAAGCTGAACTGCTTCCCTTTCCTCAAATTAAACTGATCCGTAACATTCATTGATCTTCGCATGTGTTCTAAGGTCACGGTTACACCTGTGAAACACCACACGAGTTCAAAGTGGCTACAGGTTCGGGCTAGATGTTTTCTGAACAGGATTTTTAGTCCTTAATAACGCGGACCTGGCACTGAGTACGTGTAGGAATTAAACACCAGTATTTGCTGCTCTGTAACGCTAGCCGATTTCATGATTTCATCGACCATTTGTGTGGGCGGGTTCAACACAACCGAGAGAGACAATGTTTGGAAAACACGTCCCAATCCTGGAGGTACCACCTCACAGTAATCCATGAATGCATTCAAAAAGTGATGCTCTGTTTTACACACATGCCCATTGCGTCCAATGGCCGGTTCAACATTAGTGTTGGAAGATTTCGTCCCGACTAGATAACAGTTTTGTTATAGCTCAGTTTGTCTTTTTCCAAATAATGGAACAGAAGAATCAGAGAATGGATAATGCAAAGCAGTTTTGTTGAGTAATATGAGGATTTTGTCTTCCAAGTGTCAAAAATAGCTTTAGGGGCTTTTATTTTTAGATTAATTCGTATGAGTTTGTATTAATGAAAACCATAATCACATTCATCCATGCGATAGTTAGGAGTATATTTCATATCCCCCTGTAGCTCTTCGGGTGACTGATGAACAATAATTCCATCTTTTGTTTAGTTGCTGTAGTTTCAGATCATTTAATTGAGAAAATAACAAGGGAGAGAGTCAGCCTACTGGGAATTCTCGAACCTCAATATACGTTTCTAAAATCTTTTGTGAACACGTGATATAAAACCTTTGTTGGCCATAGGTATTTGTTCACAAAATATACTATTGTAGACATAAACCTGATCGAGTACATAATTTTGAGTTTAAAATGTACTTACCAAACACGTGGTGTAACTATCACCGGAAGTTGATAGTCCTTTTGTTCACCGAGTCCGAACGAAGTTATTAGATCACTTTTGTTTTATACAATGGTGTTAAGATTACATAATCAATATATAAAGTGCCACGGAATACGTACTCAGCGATTCGATGTACATTTCAATAAATAAGGGTAGTGTGTATTCTCACTGCCCTTCTTAGAACACACATAAAAGCAGTAAGAAATTACATCAGATATTTCTATTCCGTGCTCCGTCCTATCTAATCAGCTAGAAGCAATCGTTTCATTCTAACCTTTGACAACAAATATCTTGACTATTACCAGCCAACTTTATGAAGCCCTCTGAATGCCGGTGTTGAAAACAGTAAAGAAAAGAAACATTGTTTGCTGACTGTGGAAGTAATTTGCATGTTCAAATGACGTAGGCACTCACCAAAACATCCAATAGTATGCAGTTTCCACTTATTTCTGTTGTCCATATCGAAGGCGTGATACATTGTTTTCACCGGTGATTACTCTGGATGCAAATCAACGTTCCAAGGTTTTAATGGGACAAAGTTCGCATGATCAAATGTCACAATACTGAAGCTAGTGATGAAGTCCGATCCATTTTGACTGGCCTTGGTGATTCTCGAATAAGTCGACCAAAACCCTGAGTCTGGCAGTTTATCTCCAATTGATCATTTGAACTAGAATAGAGCGAAATACTACTCAGACTGTTGAGTTAACTCCAGAGAAAAATAAAAAAAGACTAAATGAAAGTTGTTTAGTAACTAATTAACTCATTGAATGATGATATATGAAAGAGAGAATACATTACGAGCCAAATAGCCTAATTTTTGATTGACGGTGTGCACGATGCTCGATTAAGTGTCATGCCACGATATGTCCATTTCCGACAGCCTTTTTATTCGATTTTCACTATGATGGACGCTGATTTTACATAAAAATGCGATGGAGAGAATGTGAGCAGAATGTAACATGAATCATCTTTTTTGTGGGTTTTTACAATCGTCGAAAAGCATCACATCAGCTATTGATTACTAACACCTTGTTTGTATTCGCTTAAAATACAGAACACCTGCAAATCAAAATTTAATACCAAATACGGATGGAAATTTGTGACACTTTATTCGTTGGTTGCATTAGAGCTAACCTCGTGTCTATAAGTTTATTGCACAGCAATTCAGAAAACAATTAGCAAAATACGTGGACAACCGAAAGCCCTAGGTATAAGGTATTTTCGAGTTCAACAAATAAGGAGAGAAAGCGTACATCGTGTTCAAGAAACAAATGGATTATGGTGTTTATCATGCGTTGCATTACACTTCGTAACATCTTCAACTGACTGCGCTACAACCCTCGACTTCGAATATTTTAATAACATTTTTAATACTTGACAAGTATTTTATGCCCCAGACTGAAAAGGAGACAGTTTGGTAAAGGAAAGCGTTGTCCTCATCAATTCAACCTCTAAATAAATTTCTTCTGAACTCATCGGTTCCTTTTATGGTCACCCTACTAACAACTTGTGTTTTCTAGCATGGTGCCNCCTTGTTTTTGGTTGACACTGATCACCGTGAAACGAGTTTATATGCCATATCCGAAATATCCATAAAACACATGGTGATCATCAACCAATATTATCATTGCCCTCTCAGTATAAGGTAACTTATTTTCAAAAGTGGTTATCAACTTCCGTAATAAAGAACGATTGCACCCAATTGACAATCAGTATGGTTTGTTGTAACTGCCTACTGAAAACGTTCATCCGATTCTGCAGCTATTCTCAAACTGTCTCTCACCAAGTCAATTGACCTGAAAAAGGTCTTCCAAGAGGGTCGAAACGTGGTCAACCGAAAATTGTTATTTTGGATGTTCTCTCGTTGCGGCTAATCCAAACATCCCTAAACGGATCTATGACATATCATTGTCTTCAGTTTACTTCCCCACTCTTCCACGGAATGTTTGCCCGACGCAACAATATTCATTTTTATTCTGTGCTAGCCTGGGGAGGCTGTTTCATTTTACAAGTTGACGTTGATCACAAATTGTCCCGTTCTCGGACAGTACAAAACTCTGCCTCGCATTATCAACTGTGGAATGAAACACCGTGATAAGTGATTTTCTGAGACACAGCTATACAAAATAGGAATGGAACGGTACTTTGCTGAAGAGTCATGTCCACTGTGGGTTATGGGAAACTGAAAAGCTGCAATGAATAATTCATTAAAATGGACGTTTTTCGTTCATCACTGAACTTGGTTTTCACACTAATCCCGACAAGATACCGCAGAACGAGCTTTTTCCCGTCCTTTGGTAAATGAACCTAGATTGCTGTAGGTTATAGCTAATGTTCTGTGCAGGTTCTCAACCCATTTTAATGATTTGTTTCTTTCTTCACCAGGGAATGTCAAAAGGTAACCAGATCTGGCATGATATCCAAAACTTTTTCATATTGTTATGATTTTCTGTCGTCATCAATTTGTTTAATCGACGCTCAAGACTGTTCTATACCATTGGGGTTTTATCTGAATTTATCGCGTTATCTAATTAAACCTTCTAAATCTGATGGTTTTCTTCATGTGCCCCTACTGAGAATATATGAAACAGACTTCTCTTGTTTTGTTCGTAAACTCAGTTCTATGTGGTTCCATATTTTTAATTTATGATCACTCACGGATAAACAGTTAGAAAAAAAAATTGAATAGGAACAAGATTACTTGAGCAATACTTTCACCCGGCACAGGAAACCTGTTTATCAACACCAGCTTTTGTCAATCGGAGGTCAAGAAACATATATATGAAGGTAGTACGCATCAAGAAGATACCGTCTGGCGACTGAGATAGTTGTATAGTTAAATGACGCTGCAAAAAAGATAAATTCGCAAGCCAATTCTGACCAGCCCGCCTCAGTTGCCAACCGCTGATGTACAGTTGTACTGTTGCAGCTGCCTGATTAAAATATTCCTGCACAAAAACTATTTCGACGAGAAAAAAATGCGCGTCGAAAAATGACGACACCTATATTGTGGAATGGAAAAAATAACAAATAAGCACAATCAGTAAATCGATAGATTTACGAACAAATCCTGTGATAACCTTTCGGTCAATAAGTAGTTCAAAGTCCAAAGATAATATCCCGAGGAGCACAGTTGTCACTGGAGCTGGTGGATTAATGATACGCAGCCAAAATGTATCCGCACAAATATATCTATGTTCTGTCATGCATTTTCGTATATCAACACACAGCACTGCGATATTCATCAGCATGAGACCAGGCGTTTGAAAATCGGTAATTCATCTTTCTATTGTTTATGGTAGCGAAGCAACACCCAGGTCAAGCTACATTTATTGAGTTATACTGAAACAGTTGAACCCATTAAACAATTGCTTTTGCACCCAATCATTTATCTTTTATTTACGACTGTGTTCTTTACGAAGCAATGCATGTGAGTAAAAATGTTTGCTAGTAAGAGCATACAGTATCTGCACCAATAAACTGAAGATTTTATTCTTTGTGATGGGAATGACTGTCAAGTCGAAAGGTGGAAGCGTACTTACAGCTAAATGTGGGGCATGCTCCGGTTCAGCCTTGGTTTCAGCGGACACAGAGTGAGCCTTGCAATACTTCACTGGAAGGATACAACTCTGTGCAAGACGAATACGAACTTAGTCTTTCTGAGCACCAACAACACGAAGGGTTTTGATCAACTATTCCTCTCCACTGGGACATAATGTTCATAACACAATACAACACTTTGGAGAGGATTATTTCCAGCCTCGAATTGCCATTTTTATAGAGCTGAAGGCAAGTAAGAAACGTTGTATTCCTAAAACTGACCCGAATTCGCATTAAATTGTTTCTTTCTATCATTAAGCCGTAAGCATGTGCTGATCATAGACATAAAATAATCTAGTAACAGAACGAAAAACATACGGGTACCGTGCCTAACCGAATAATAAATCGCATCATTGTCACCAAGCCCTGCCCACAGAACGCACGGAGAAACAAGCGCGTGATCATCAGCAACTGTTCACAGCTGGCCTTCTGATATACGCAACCCCGACCGTTGCAATCCGACCTTTGCAATACGCTTCTGAAAAGCTGTATGATTTATTCAAATACCTTACAAAGACGGTAGTCGATTAACCGGAAGAAGAACATTCGTCGGACGCTATGCTTCCACTGTGACTTATGTATGTATATACCAGTTCCAGAGCGTTGTGCATTGGTCCTTGAGTGTTCAATTGAGTGTTGATTCAGAAAATTTACCATAACAATGGAAATAGGTAATTATCTTCACTGTGCATTTCAGTAACTATTTGCTGTCATAAAACGTTCCGTCACGAAGATTAGGCCAATTATCATTTGGGTTCTTATTTTGTCCTGTAGTTAAATGAAAACATTGTTGCCTCAAAACAAATGAGAATGGATTTCATCAGTGTTGACGAATATCCTTGCATAGGTCACGAGGCACAATCTTTAGACGTTACAATCCTAATCGACAAATAGAGAACACATGATGACCACAGGGCAAAGCTGTTTCCGACAAATTATAGCACTGATAATTTTCCTTTTTTTTCTTCAAGCATTTATTTTGTTTCTGAAATGCAAACCGTTGCTACCAACGAATTTCTTATTGCATGTAAATTTGAGGCTATTTGGAAGCATGTACAAATACATTCAGTCGAACAATTCTCGATTAGTTTTCAAAATTACGCATATTTTCAATATCATTGTGTGTGGGGGATAGGTTTCTTCCAGGATTAATCAGGAGATTTTCCTTAGAGGCCGACCTAGGTTTCTAACATTCTTGAATACACAGTAATACAATTTTCACGGGCGTGAACCAGACCAAACAGAGGCAGCCACGCAACACACAGAATGAGGTGGTTGTGGTGCATTCGAACAAACGTCCTCCAGGTTGATGATTCGGTAACGTTTACTGCTTAATCACCACCATCGCAACTGCTGAATAATAACAATTTTAATAACTAATCACATTGAGTCTCTAATGCCAAGGGTGACAACGATAAGACAAAACGATGAAAGCGTCACTGAAAAAAATTAGGTAAACCAAAAACTGGGTCAAACCACGGAAATATCAGTTCCTTGTACTGTTATAGAAACTAACGTTTGATCAAGACCTCATGTTGTGAGTAAAATGATCCGAACTCAAATCAAACATCATCACTAATCAGTCGTCAGGTTTCCACAGACAGGTTTTGGAGCTAGAACAAAAGGATACAAATCTGCTTTCATATTTGGTTGCAGTGGAAGACAGGTTTCTTATAAAAATTCCTAACATGAATGTGAACGAAAATAGCACCAAACAGTCAAACACGGAAATGAGGTTTTCAACTCAAACTAACAGTCATTAAACCCGATAACTCCTCCAAATTTTGCTTTGTAATCTCCTCGTAGTGCCTACTCCAAGCGATAATGTTTTGCTGGTGTACGACGAACCCTTAACCAATGACTCCTGAAATGATAGTAAACAGCTAGCTTCTCAAATAATAAAAGTGCCATTTGTTTATTAGATTATTACGTGGCGAAAACCAGCTGGAATATTCATATCTTTTTCAAACACTCAGCCACAATGTTCTTATGTATTTAAGCTTAGCAACTAGTTCCCATAATGGATTAAAACGTCTTATGTGTACCTGAGGCTGTGGATAAAATGTCAGCAGTAAGCAAAATTCCTTTACGTATTCTCTTTGTGGCCACGGATTGGCTGCTCAAATTAAAATCTGGTGGGAGTGTTGCTGTTTTGAGAGCCGAGAGTGAATAATGAACAGTCATCGATTCTTAACTGCGATCACATAGCAAATGCTTAAGCTCCAATGTAATATTACCGCACACCTTAAAAATGCATTGATGTGTGCATGACATCCATTTCATGGACATCGGTTCATGGGAATTATTTCCATAAACAATTGTATATTATTTATCCAATTTGAAGTGGTTTTGCGTGAATCGTGATGTGATCCCAGACCAAGGTCAATGAAAATCTGTCCTAGCTGTGTTTCCATGAGATTGAATTATCTAGAAATGACTTCAAAATGACGTCAAAAAAATATAATGAACTCACAGCGATAAGATGTATAACTAACAAAGTATTTTTTATAAATTACAGTAACACCTTCATTCATTGAAAGCCCCAACATATCAATTTGACCAGCAAACTCTGTGAAAGAAAAACAGGTTGAGAAGAACCACTTATATTTTTCCGGAGAAGAAAATGGGAAGAGTGTTTGACTGTGCCAAGCGTGTTGCCCTCATCACACCTTTACGAATAATTCACTAACCATTTCCTTGACTGGAATAATACATTGCCAAAACTAAAAGCACGATATACATGGTCATGTACATTATTACCAGCTGTGTCGGTTAATACTTTGAACATATTTATATCTCGGTCTAGGAGTAACAAACTTGAGTATTGTAGCTCAGCCATTTCAGACATATGGTGACTCCCCTATCCTCTCATCACGTTATTCTGATGATGGTGCAGATAAAGGTGAATATTTTGAGTTTCTGCAGCTCTGTGTGTGTATACACCTATTATCCTGCAGCATACGACGTACTCAACTGGTTTCACAAATGGAGCTAGGACAGACTGGTCCAAAAAGGTTGCAAGTACACAGTACCGCCGCATTCTGAATGGGTGGTTTGGTAAATACTTAGCACCTGGAACGTAGCCAATAACATTAATATTAGAGTAGTTTGGTTTAGAAATAAGTTTTGTTGAATTGGAATGTGCTCGGCAGATCACCGCTTAAAACGTACTAGAATGTGGAGTGTAGCTGTTTAACAAGCTAGGCCAGGTCACCGGTCCATCGCGAACATACCAACTAGTTGATGGACCAAAATCATTGCATACTAGATACTGTACAGGCAGCTTTTGTGAGCTTGTTTTCGACATTTATTATTTTTTCTTTACTTTACATTCGAAAAATTCCGTTCTCATCAGATGTAGACTGCAAAAGCGCGCACAGCGTCATTTCTTGAAGGCTATGCTTTTTTTATTTCGCTGTTTGCATTCCTCTACCGTGTTCGTAAAAGCGTCGTCCTGTAACTTCATACGTCTGCACATGGTGGTCATCACACTGAACGCTTCCTTCTGTTTTGAGGTGAAGGGCTAAAATTAATTTGGGAAGATTTTCAGGTTAACCTTCGGTTTTGACCAAGCGTTTCGGAGAAACAAACAAACGTTCCATTAGGGATACTTCTGGAATCGGTGAGACTCTAAAGCCGATCATATCAATTGAATACCTACAGGATTTAGGCTACCACAAGATACAATTTCAGAAATTCACGTTAACTGTGGTTCAGATAATTTAGGAAGAAATTAGAATACGGAAAGAAGTGATATCAAGAAAAACATTGTAGTTGGTATGGCAAATATGGAGAACCATCCTGCGGTTGAGCACCGCATTGACAAAGTATGGGATTCCAGGTGCTCGGACTACGACCGGTCGAAACACTGAGATAACTCAAAAGTTGATCCAGTTCACCAAAACAGATGGGTTGAAAGGAAAATGCGATATTTGGAAAACTCGATTCAAAATATCTGGGGTGTGTATCAGACTAGGGAAGAACAAACGTAACATTCTGTTGTTCAACGGTTACAGAAGTTGATTGATTTGCCTGACTATCCTTCGAACTTCACCTTCACGCAAAATCCTTAGTTCATTGATTCAAACATACATTTGGAAGCACTAGACTCCAGTTTCACTCCTGTTGGGGCTTGTCAGTATGCATATCCACCGTTCCCTCCGCGACTTGAACTCCGGACTCCTCGCATGGAAGACGTGTGTGTTACCACTGCGCAAACCAGCTCATGCCATGACTGAAACAAATTGTAAATTCATGTTTGTTCAGGTGTTGTCTTTAGTGATAGTCAGTCAGTTAATTTGGCCCGACAGCAACGAAGGGAAACGCACATGACAACCTGTTAACTCAAATCAAAAGCCTCCCACCAAGTCAGGACTTCCATGCAGGTTACCGGTTGACTTGCCACATATCTACAAGGCCTGATTGATCTTCCTAGGTTACAGAAGTATTAAAAGTCGTTTTACTCCGGCTACAAATTAGTTCGATTCGACGTCACATTCGACACGCAGTCGCTGGCCCCAAAACCCTTGCTGATACTAAGCAAATCCGAGTGTCCTATTTCACTCCTGACCAAAAACTATTGGCTTTGCATTTTGACCCTCCAGCGAATCATTTTGAATTGCATAATAGGAGTGCACATTTCAAACACACAGTTTTAAAATCCTGTTAGAAATATCACATTGGGCCAGCAAGGTGTCTCGGGGGTGAGGCCGGGGGTGAGTGGGGAGGGGATAAACCCTAAACAATTTGAGAAAGACTCTGTTAGCAGTGCAATATTTATTTGGGAGGGTCTCACTTAAAGACAATAATGTAGTTACATCAAGTGAAACAAAACACTCTGAGTGACAGTTAATCTCAGTTTGATTCAGTACCAAATTATGATTGACAGTGTCTTAGAGGTAGAAAGGATGGTCAAACATCTTTCAGCGCGATTGGTGCCTATATTAAGAAAGGACGTTTCAGGGTGTGGTTAGAGCCTCACAAATTGGGTTTGCGGGGTTGAGTAATCAGCAGTTGGAAATTCTCTTGAACTATCGTTTTTTGATAAAGGGAGAAATATGACTGGAACAGTAATGCAATGGGCCGCTTCCCCTCCTCCTGAAAATCGTTTTATTATAAATTCAAGATATGGAAACAAAAATGAACCGATGATGAAGTCTGCTGTTCCTACGGCCACTACTCACGAGAGGAATAAGCAAATCTTAGCTGTGATTGCAGCGTAAATTTTATTCTTAATACGATTGCGGAGATCCAACAAAACGTCAAAACACGAATCCGGGATAAGTTAAGAACCTGTACCACTGTACCATTCACAACTCACTTGCCTTGGGTAAGAATCACGTGCCAAGCAAAACACGAACAACGATTGGTCAATATTCTGTTTGTCAAAGATGGATTTGCGAGAATTTCCTTCAACTAACTTGACTTGCCTCAAAATGTGTACATCATTTTCTATGAAATTGCTTCTGAGCATCGGTATTGAAAAACTGGGTGGTATTCTAATTGCCTTCAACATGCGTGATCTAGTTCTATTTCCTTTGGTGTAACTACTTTCTCTCAAGCCACTTGCAAACTGCTTGAATCAATCCGCATGCTTCTGAATCACATTCATAACTCCCGAATGTTTGCTGCGAATGCAGCGGCCAAGAAACAGATAAACTTTCCCAACCTCCAAAGATGAAACTGACCAGATATTTCACCGTCTAACGTGCTCTGGGTGATTCGAATCTGAGGAGACCTTAAAACAATGTGTTTTTGAAGTGTTAAACAAGGAATGTGCGAGTACCTCCGTACCGTTATTCACAGCTAATGTGTGATTGAACTTTTGCTATAAACAATCTAAACTTGAGAATAAGCGATGAGACAAGAGTTTACTCCACGTCATCACTGAAGATGCCTGTTGACCGAATTAGCTGCTTTGAGTGTCAGAATGGAGTTGTGGGATTTTGTAGATGGTTCAAGCACCCATAAATACATGAGTCAAATAATTAGATTTGCTACAAAGCTTTATTTTCACTACTGCCAATATTCAATTACGCTGCCCATATTTTGACAATTGGTGGAGGAGAAAAATGGAGTCGTGTAACCTACTGACCGAACATTCCAAAACCGACTGTGCAAGACAGCTTGGAAACACCAGGTAACTAATAGTTGGAGAAAATGCAATTGGAAACAATTTCCGTTTAGCGGAAACATACTTACAGACCGCGGAAACCGATTTGGTATGAACGGCTGAGCTGTTAAACAACACATTTCATTCGTTTACCTTCCTATGGGATTTCCCCTTATTTCTGCTTGTTTACTAATATTCAGATAGCATTTATCACAGTTAGCTGCACTGGATGCCGATAGAAATTTCGTTTGGTTTCGCGAGATTTGAAGCACAGGATACTAAGGTCGTACACAGTCAGAGCATCAACATGGCTGAACATGAGTACTTTTGTGGAACTCGGCTCATCACACAATTTTCTCCAGTCCAGCAACCGAATCGTCACCTTAGTTTAGTTTTGCTGAACATTATGTTCCTTATATGGAGACCAAAACCTCTTTCACTTACGAGCCTACCTGACAAAACATGGGGTATAAGCCAATACCTTTTTATTGAGGTTATCTTATTCACCGCAAGCTACAATTTACCCGATGTAAGTCTTTGAGGAATTAGTCTGAAGGACATGAGTTTATTTTGCCCCTTTAAGATTCGCACCAGAGCCAACGATGAAACGTGTACAAAAATAGACAGATATTGCTCCATTCAGTCCAAAATCGATCGACCAGCTGAAGTGATAGACCAGAATGCTTTGCTCCGTCTGCTTATCAATTGGCAACCAAGAGTGGTACATTTTTCTTCCCTCAAAGGGATGACGCCCGTTCAGTAGAACCTAGTCTTTTGAATTAAACCAAAACTGTTGCGTCTTTTACTCCGAGGAAGATTTCATCCAGTGTTTCCGGTAATGATAACGGGTTAAACCAAACCGCTTGTGGTTGTGGCAGACACGTGTTGCGCTACCATCGCACATGTGAGCTACTCAAGCACAACACGGAAGCTTTGCGACAACTCAGGACTAAGCCCAAGGCAACAAACATAACACCGCTTAAAGAAAATGAAAGCGATAAATGTAATTTCACACTGTCAAAAAACATTCGGTTGGGCTGGTACTAGAGTAACAGTGTTTATAATAGAGGGTGAGAGACTGCGGGGACAAGTGACTGCACTAATGTCAGATTGTCATTGAACTAGTCAAGTGACTTGTAACGATTAGGGTGCAGAGGGAACATGACTTCGTTTCATTGACCCCTCCCCCTCCATATGAACAAAGCAGACATAACGGAATTCTCGAAACGATCATACATGTTACCCGATGCATTAGGAGCTTGATCATAAAGTGAATAGCACACAATTATTCCTTGGAACTTATCAGAAAATTAACGGACAATGCAACTTGGTAACAAAATCAGCAATGAACTAAATTCGGTCATCTGCATAATCAACTTGTTTACCATAATTGAGATACTGATGAACTGGGCGAAAAACGATAGGATTTCTAGTTTGTTTGAGTTTTGTGAATAGCTCCTCAGGGTATGAGTGAAACAAAATGAAGTGTGGCAATCGAGAAACTTCTCAGTAATCTGTACTACGCGGGCCTTTGAATTTGGCCTTGCCAGTTTCTGTTATCTCTGGTGGTTTGACTTTTGCCACTGCATAGTACTTTTGGGTATACTTTTCTAATAATTACTGTGACCGAAATCATTACCTGCAATGAGCTTAGCTTAATTTTGGAACCAATCTCCGTGGAAAATATGAACGGTTTTTCCTTACGTGCCTGTGCTCGTTTTATGAGGAAAGTTAAGAGGATCCGCAGAAATGCAAGAAATGCAGAAATGCTCGCTATTAGTTTTGCATTAGAACACAGAAACCAAAACATAATAGGCTTTCCTATAGTTTCTAACTTTCAAATTCTGCTCAATTCTATCGAAGTTATCGGGCATTGGTCCTTTTATTCACAATGGGCCATATCGTCAAGTATTCGAGCCAGTCGCGATAGAGCTGTAACGAGTGCATATTAACCGATTTTACACAAAACATTTTTGGGATACCGTGAAATGTAATCCGCGGTTTCTCCCGAGCCATTCTTTGATCATCAGTTCAATTCTAACCATAATTCCTGATTGCAATTCTGATGTTTTCGACTTTCATACATATACTTTATCCATTTTTGTTGGAGACGTCTGTCAAAGATTTTTCATCTTTGATGGTGATATCAATAAATCGGATGGGAGTATATACCCAAAAAGGTCTAGTGAGAAAATTGTTAGCTTTTGAATCGGAATTCTGCTTCTTTGGAGCACTTTTTCGTTACTAAAACATTTAATTTGTTCCGTCAAAGATGCACCAGTCGGAAATTTTTAATGACTGTCTCGTTGAGGTTTGACCTAAGATGTAGTAAATGCAACCAACAAATCCTCGCGAACAACAATGAAAGTAAGATGCGCATAAGACAACATCGTTGGCATTAGAATGCATGATTGTCGCTTCACCTGCAGCGTAACCACCTTAATTTCGACAAACTGAAATGGCTGCGAAAGTTGAAATAGTAACCCTATCGCTCAAAAGATAAAATGACTGCTACCTCTGTCAAATTTCATATCAGAAGTGAGATCGTCCATCTCAATCAATTTTACGTTGACACCGTGCTAGGGAACAAATCCTCCCTTCAGATGTGGAACGGACTATAATTGCTCTGTTGTCTTTCACCTTCATCCACTGAACCCGCATGTGACATCAATGAGATCAACAGATATTTTACTTTAGTGAAGAATATTGTGCAAGCATTACAGAGATCGTCGTTATACTTTAGATGCGGTTGCTTGTCTCACACATTCTGTGTTATTCATTATAGACCAAAAACACAAAATTGTTCATGGTTGTTTCTTGGTCCACAGCAACCTTGACGAAAATACCCTACTGAGGCAGCAACATAATCTCGCACCACGTTTTTTGAATTGGATAAATAAATAATTTATCAACCGCTGCCAAATCAACTCTCTTTGGTAGGTCTTCCACAACAAGATCAATCAATGTATTGTATTGTATTGTATTGTGTATAACTTTTGCAAGCACTGGAGCTCACATTTCAGT
>UZAN01048812.1:4466-23373 GCA_900618425.1 Echinostoma caproni | reverse complement strand
TGTACGCAAAATTCTAAATGAGGACACACTATAGTTTGTACAAAGGTACGAAAACCTTGGGTCTTCTGCAAATTACAGCAGCGCACAACCTGGAAAGTTTTGTCGAGCTTTATTACCGGCACGCTTACACTGCAGGGATGAATTGAAGTCATTCATAATCATTATCTCTGTATCCTTTGCCTCAGAGACATGCTGCAAATGCATCACACCTCTCGTGTCATCACTGGCTCTTGTTGTCAAGAGCTGACACTCACCTGGATTCAGTGGTAGATTCAATTAATTTGACCACCTTCGAACTGCATCTAGATCTTGTTCCAATCCTTCCCTGAAGATCAAAATTAACAACGGACCCAACACCGATCCCTGAGGGACATCACTCAATATTCCCTCAGTTTCGGTTGTATAATTCCCATCTCTCACATTGAATGTGCGACAGTTGAGAAATTGTCTAATTCATTGTCTTGCCTTACCTAACTAGAATCCCCAGTTTCTGCGTTTTTATATCCAGAACCTGACGACTGACAGAAACAAAAGCCTTGCTGAAGTCTAAATAACAAACCTCCACCTGGAGACCTGCGTCTATTCTTTTTTGTCATTTTGTTTAGAAACGCCAGCAGGTTTGTTAGGCAAGGTCGTTTCTCAACGGGGCTTGAATCAGAAGCCTACACGTTATCAGATAAGAATATATCCGTTTTCTGACTATCCGCTCGAGACACTTGGAGAAGACCGAGGTGAAACTTACCGGCATATATTTGCAAACTTTGTATCTATGGCTTGCCGTGTGGATGGCATCTACGATTGCAGTTTCCCAGTCCTCTGGGACCCTGCAATTACCGATATACTCCTTAAATAACTTAGTCATCGGTCCTACTAATGCATGTATATGTATTCTTATGCAGCCCCTGATTATGACAAAAATATGAAACATCGATGGTGAAGCACCACTCCAACCCTGTACGCATTACCATGGGGCGTTTTAGCCCTCCCTAGCTAAAGAGTGTTGCTAATTTATCTAATCCTACCCAACCCCTCTTCCTTTTATATACTAATGACCTGCCACATAGGATTGGAGTCAATGTAGCAATGTACGCTGATGATGTGACAATTTGGGGCACCGACCCGGTGGCTGTTAAGTCAGCAATGGATGCAGTCAAAGACTGGTCTACTGCCTGGAACCTACCAATAAACGACGAAAAATGCGTTAGTATGTCGTTTGGAAGGGTCCTCGTACATAGCTTCAGGGCTAACGCTTCCACGACCATGGAGAGCGTAGAACACCACGAGGTCCTTGGTTTCTGGCTGACCAGGTCACTTTCGTTCTCTTAACACCAACAAAAAGCTAGTAGAGCCGCCTTTCGTGTTCTTAACTTCGTAAGACGCTCAGTTCCCAGAACAGATAGAGATGACTTTCAGATTCTATGTACGTCCGACCCTCATTGGAATATGGGGGTCAAATTGGTCACTCCCGCCTTGTGTGCGATTGTACGGCCCTGGAGCGTGTACGATGGAGGGCGACAAACCGTGTGCATGACTTGTCCTCCACCCCTTACCCTACACGCCTTTCCATCTTGAACCTGTACCCCCTTGAAACCCGCCGGATAAGAGGNAATTCCGGCAGGGTTGATGACTACTTTGTGCGCACTAGTACGGACAATCTTCGTGGGCATAGCACGAAACTCTTCAAACCGCGTGCCCGTACATTAGTCCGTCAGTGCTGTTTCACCCATAGGGTCATTCCTCTTTGGAATAGCATCCCGAAGAAGTAGTTATTGCCCCCACAAGATCCGCTTTCAAAAGGAATCTAGACCTGCATCTTGGTCTAATCTCTGAACGGTAAACATCTCCCTGCCTCATAGCGTTATTCAAATCATGTTCAGTGTTTTTCCTGTACTTCCCAATTTCTTGCACTGCATGCAGATACTGCAACCCTCTCCCCTCCTCTTACCTCAGTTTAGGTGACCTTGTACAAACAGGACGCGGACTCACTCTAACTACCTAACATCTGCGCCCAGAAGAAACCTTGGAAACTACTAAGATCCGGAACCATTGGGCCTAGCCTCGCACCCGTGTAATACTTGAAGACTTCAACCGTGGGTTGATCGGCTTCAAAGTTTATACCTGTCTTAATTTTCTCTTTCCATGCCCCCAGTTTTAGAGTGATTGTGGGCAGAACTCCAGCCACCCTAAAGGAAACTCTATAGTTTTTCTGCCGTCTTAAGGTGGCAGACAAATCAAACAATCAAATAAATTTATTTGATTGTTCGATATAATATAACTCAAAACGTTCCTCGAAACCTCGCATTCGATGCATTTCATTATACCAGATATCAACGATTAAACACATGCGCTCTCGTGTCTGTGGCCTGTTTGATGATAGTAAAACAATTCGTTGATAGCTTCTGCTCTGATAGAGGCAGTCAGTTAATAATCAAAAGTTTGCTGTATCTGTATTATAGTATATAATATTTCTTCAGTCAAACTGGTAAGGTTTTCATCCTAAACTGACCACAGTCATCTTTTTCTACTCGCATAAAGTTCTGTTGTCTCTATTCCTATGTTCATGGATATAGGAACTTGTCTACTAATTCTCGGATGTTCCTCGCTCTATTTGCTGTATTACTCTGGAAATTGTTGTAATTATCACATAGTGTTTATCTTTCTTACATTGGAATATGCGTACCCATACACCGAAAATGCATCACCGAGATTTTTATGATGACCTTGAAGCTCAAACTGTGTTATGCCACATCATCAAATGAAACATTATAAGAACAGTACATTTCATTGAACATTTTTTGTTATATCGCATTCCCACAGTCAATCTGCCTCTGTTCGAACATCTGACTGTGTTTTATATGGTGGCATTGTACTTTCATGAAGCCTGCTTTGATCATGCATTATTCACGTCTCTCGATGCAAACCGAGAAATATATTATTATTATTATTATTATTATTATTATTATTATCCTTGAAAGTTGAATCTGAAAATTTCGAGCTCACCAATTTGTAAGGAAGCACCGATTCCGTCCACGTGTGACCCTGATTGCTCGTCCCAGCAATTTCGTAGACGCGAGACACTCCCTGCAAATCGCAACGATTACTCTATACGATCAGGCGATCTCAACGGCCAACGAAAACGAAATAGAAGGCAGATTACAAGATTTGAAACAAAGTACTATATTTAAACGTAAAGTAGTGGTGTTGCACGGTGCGCTGAACGATCAAGGTGGAAGTATCTGTAAGCAACGCGCGTCACGGTTCAGTAAAACATGAACGTGGCGTAACGCATGAGTGACAAAGCAAAGTCACTACAACATCACCTCATAAAGCAAATTACTTCACATCCACTGTACAAACATGTGAAACAGCATACCAGATTTGGAAACTTGCAGTCACCATCCATGCTGGATTTAGTGTTGACAAATGAAGAGTTCATGATAGAATCCGTCGACCCCTCTGGGATGCAGTGACCATGCTGTACTGTTGTTGAAACACATTGACCCAAAAAACATTTCCACATTCATAAACTATGCAAAGTTGCAGGACTTGGCTGTTTGCATTCAACGGATACCTCATAGGGAAGAACAATGCTTTAGTCTTGTGGCTGGAATTTATCGAAAGTCTGTAACAGCCACTAGCGTCAGCGACGCAGGTAAAGGTTGTTTCGAATCCCAGCAGTCGGAAATCACCCATACCAAGCCGTTCAAGGAAATGAATATTCGTGAGGGAACTCTCTTGGAGAAAGTACAAACTACTCCCGAATGAACCATTTGGAACCATTATTGACTGCTGCGAAAAAAGTGGTGCTCAAAGATAAGCTAAACCATCAAGAATCTCTAGCACAGTGATTTATTTCAAACCCCAATCTTTTGCACCAACCTGTTAACTCAGCTCAAAAAATTTAACATAGAATGCCGGTGTTCAGTTCTTCTGGAAGAGCCACAGCCAATACAATGGAAGCCGCTGAAATGCTTAAGAACCAGTATGATCAAGTGTTTGGTTCTAGGCTCAAAATCATTACTGTTTGCTGATGATGCCAAAAATTTGAAATCCAGTGACGCCTTCAGCGGGCTCGCCGACACTCCAGGAACCTGTGAAAGCAGCTTATCTCTTATCTCTCTTATATTGAATTCAATATGCCCTGGTGTAAGGTTCTATCTCTACGACATGATGGGCGATTTTCGTATTTCGTAGGAAATGAACAACCGCCACATGCCTCAAGTGAGAAGGACCTGGGCATCATCATTCAAGAAGACTTAAGCTACTCACTTAATTGTCCGAAGGTGTCGAACGCAGCTGTAAAGAATGTTAGTTTGCTTAGGCATTTCTTTGGCCGGTTTGATTCAGCGCTTTTACCCCCTCTGTTATCAGCAAATATTCGCCCACTTACAAATTAGGCTATTCAAGCATAGAATCCATGGCTAAAACGTGACTGCAGAATGCTGGAGCGTCCACAAAGGATGGTCACAAAAATGGCCAAGGGGTTGAATCGCCATTCATAGGCAGAGAGACTGGAGTCGTGGGGTTTATATTCCAATCACTACCGGCGCATCAGAGGAGAGATCAATATGGTATACCAAATAATGCAAAAACTCAATCCATCCATGTCGCCTGTTGCTAAACCTACCACTCAGCGTTCATCTCAGAGGACATCCGTTCAAACTAGTGGTCTCAAAATGCCGACTGGAATGCCGGCGTCAGTCATTCGCAGTTATAGGTCTGGAACTCTTTCTTAGCCTACGTCGTCTGCGCGCCAAACGTTGAATCTTTCAAAAAGAGACTGAATGAAGCATTGGCACGCTTAACATTCCAAAATAAGTGATGCTGCGTGCAGCAGTGGAAAAATACCGTATCACTTGACATTTTTACAAGTGGAATTTTACGCACCGCTGTTTCATAACCCAAACACAAAACTCTGAACGGAGAATAGCATGAGCTCGTAAATTATTCCCATAATAAAACTTTGAAATTTGAAATATGTACATAGAGAAGGAGGAGATTATCTTTGATAATCTGTACTTGGTATCGAAATTAGAATAGCAATAAATTCGCGCATTCAAGCTCCAAAGGAACTAGTGTGCAGTATGAAATAATACACCGGAATATTTGAAATCGAATTATATAACATGCCGTAAATGTAAAAAGGCAACCGATTATGTAAGGAAACAAGAATGTTCAGTTCATACAAAATCACCAGATTATAGTTTTTCTTATGAAATCCACAATTAGTGTACAGCTGAAACAAATGGAGTAAAATACTATTTAAATAGTGGCAATTTCTTTGTGTAGAATTTTTCGCAACATATTCTTCAAGTTCGAAATATGTTTGTGTTACGGTTAACGCTCGGACTAGTAATTCGTATACATATCGGATTCTGCGCAGTAATAGTCCAACCCGGAACTAGGACTCGAAATGAAATCAAAAGACAGAACTCAGCGACGGAATGGAACTGTAATGAGTGGAAATTCGGAATGTACAAGGATATCGTGTTCAATAAAACAAAAGATTTCATAGTTCATGAGCAATCACCTCAGTTTGCTTAAAAAAATAATTTTTATTTATTGCAATGAAAAGGTTATGTATGAGTCTAGACTGTGACGGAGAAACGTCACAGAAAAAAACAGGTGAATATAATACGTTGAAGCGCTGAACTAATTTGAAGAAGTATATTGAAAATGAGAGACTGCAAGTAACTATTATCGGGCTACATTTCATTGAAACATAGCTCATGTGTAACTGCTTCAAGTAAATGAATGGCCGGCAATCAGCAATCCATCTGGCACTGGGGTTTGTATCTAAAACAAGGATTACACCTCATTCAAGAAGTGGTTGTACTGATGAGAAATCCTGGGTCTTTGATGGTGCTGATGTAAATGGTATTCTGGACGAAAGGTTTACTTCTTGAATACACTGGAGGATAGAGCGCAAAACATTTGCAAAACTGAGGGTTATATATCATACTAAGATTTAGCTAATGAAACATGTGGATGACATGTATTGATTTGCCATCTGTGAACAGAGAGACCTTGTGACCGAATAAATATTTAAGTAGCCTTCTAACAGCCCAGTAAGCTGACAAGACTTCCTGTTGTATTTGCAGACCGTCTTGTAATACAAATGACTAGTCTTTAGAGCCACTCAAGAATGGCACCCATTTCAATAACGGATGCATCCGTAATGAGAGTTGAAAGATCATTTGGAGAACGCGGCTACACGGCAACAGCAGATTCCAGGAAGAAGAGAAGTGCACAAAGGTTCCTTTCATGCGATGGACTTCCATAGAAAGAATTATTCGACAGAATATCCAATGGACAGTTGGTTTATTGAGAAAAATGTGAACGAGATGAGCATAGCATCGCTTCTAAGAATCATAAAGTCCGTGAACCTCGAGGCCTAGCAACGACTGGAAACGCATCGGGTGCGTCGACATGGCGACCGGAATCTAACAAATGGCGGGCAATTGCACTAGATGGTAATTTTCCTCCACGAAGTCCAAGGTGTTTCGGAATATGTTGACACATTCTGGTGGATAAGTGACGTTCTATCCTGCCAATGTTCCGCTGACCGCAAGTACATTGAAATGAATAGATGCATTTTGAGGTAACACTGATATCTTTTCGATTCAGATTAGTGCGCGTGAGACAACGAAACGTCCCGTAGACAATCATTAGTCTTGTGGTATTGTACGTCCTTTCCACGGCGTGTGTTAAACGTCGAGATATTTTTGTTGTTACATCACCTCCCTTCAAAGGCAGTTCTATATCGACATCTTTCTTCTTAGCCGATAGGGAATTAGTCTTGGTGTTGATCGACTTGTTTTACTTGTGAATCAATGTGATGGGATAACTATTATCTAACAAAGCATGGGTCAGTCGGTCTAGTTCATCGGGCAGGACTTACGAGTTACACAGGTGGCGAACTTTGAGTACGCACCAGACCACACTTGTATCCCACAGGGCAGAAACTCCTGAACTGTAAATAATGTCCTGTCCATGTAGACTTTGGACATATATCTGTAGCCTCCCGTCCGACATTCGATTGAGTAGGAAGTCAAGGAAAGGAAGTTTGTATTCTGATTCACATTCTAATGTCAGTTTGATAATTATTCATCGCTTAAAACCGCAATTATGTGTTCCAAAAAATCATTTCTGACGCAACTATTGTTGCCGTGGTAGTGATGACATCATATTTGATACCACCCTGCCATAGTATCACGTGACATGACCTTCCCTTCTCCCCCCCCCCNCCCTCCCTCCCCCTCCCTAGTTCACCACATTCACCACATCGTTCGGACCAGTTCACCATCATATCAAATTTTGTCATCTTACTTGACCTCAACCCCTAACCAAACACAAATCACTCAACTCACTTGTCCACCATTTTGTTTACATAACTCATTTCAATTCTTATGCTTCTTTTTTTTACATGATCACGCAAATCTGTCGTTACAGCTGAATGGGAGCACGCGAAATTGATGGCCAATATCAATTCTGCCCACATTTGTCTTCTTGTGTTGAAGGAACTGATTGAGTTGTCGTAGAAAACACCAGGCGGGGAAACCACACGTGGATCGNGGATCGTTTGGAAACAAGAATAAGAATTTTATCATCATGATGCTAATCCGAGTCATTATCATGATCATTATCATCATCACCACCACCACCACCACTACCACTGTCGTCAGCGTTTGACGAGATACAATGAAGCGAACTTTGCAGATCACCGCCAAGCTCACAATATGTACAAGGTAAATGAGAAAGTTCAAGATAAGTAGGCGTTTCAATCAAGTGCAAGAACTGTGTAAATTTCTTTGTATCGTCTAGGTAATATCAGGTTAGACGTCATACTTCGAAGCGTTGTTCCATCTACATGGAATTGTGATTCAGATTTGGAGGTGCCATCTCAGATGCAAGAATGTTCAGACACCCTCTGTTCCACGATGTGAAATGTTATAATGCACATTTAAAATTCACCAAACTTTCGCACAGAATGTTCAAGAAATAAGAACTGAAAATGAATGAACAGATGAACGTGTTATCGCGCTGATTGTTCGTCCTAAAATATTGTACTTTCACATGATTGGAATCTACCTTGCTCACAAACATATAAACATACATACAAACTAAGCTGATGACTCTCAGTATTTCGGTGCATTTGTCAAAAGAAACGGACTGGAGAATCTTCGATTCATGTGCAGCTTTGAGCGACTTTCTTGTGGATTGTTTTTCTTCCGGCAAATACAATAAATGTTTCACACAATTATAAAGTCCAGTGGATATCCTATCTATCCAGTGGACTGGCATAACAGTGTTAACTGTCTGATTCAGAGACCGGAGTCTGAATGTGGATTTGAAAGATAATGAAATATTGTGAATGTCGGTAGAGAATTATATTCGCCGACGTTTCGGTTACCTTGGGTAACTTTTCTCAAGGCAGGTATTTACAATCAAAACACGTTCCGAATCATTTTACCCATGAGGTAGAAAAGGAAATCTTACCTAATGGAATTCAATTGTATGCAATTGGTACTCATTTTCAATCCCGCCTTTATCGAATAATGCAGAGCGAACATGTATGCGCTCGGACAAATAAAAAACATCAAACTAGTGTTGGCCAAGTGATATCATTTTTATCGTAATTATCTAATCCGCTAGTTCATCAAATTACCAAGTCAATGATGATGCTACTAAGGCTTATTGCTAAGCAAAATCGCCGTAGTCAATGGTAATGAAACACCGTTCGAACTGATGGACAGCGTTCTAGGTCATCTCTAACTTGACAGGTCTTTCCAAACCAGTAAACTTTAGTTCACCAGGTTAGTGATAATGTTGACTACAGTGTGTGTTTTGTGCCAGCACACGCACTTCCCACGATCAAGGTCGGTAAAAACGAAATCTATTTACCATTCACGTATGCGCTGATGGATGTTACCGGTCAGATCCGTAATCGCAATGTGTTCTTCAAAGCCAATGCGTCACACATCACGTTGTGCAGCCAGTAACAAATACTCGTATTCCAGGCGGAAAAATAATAAAAGGACAATCAACATAATTCGCCGAACAATCGAAAAAAGAAGGAAAACCGCCTTTTCTGTCAGTCACTGATGAGAATCTGTCTGATCAGCAGTCATGTAATCCGCCTAATCAAATGTGATTCGGTGTCTTATTAAGACCGTGCCAGTTCACATGTTAGGTAGAAAAACCTCATCCATAATAGTGTAAACAATATATAAATTCGAATGGTATCAAATGTTAATTGGTGTACAAACTGCAATTGGAGCAATCGATCCCATTCCTCGTTTACACATTCACAAGCGAATGAGCACACACACACACAGACCATCAGCCATGACAACTATTTATACATCCTTTCGCGCGCGCACACATCCACACATAGAGCGAAACTTCCACATGGTTCGTGATCCAGATGCAAGCCGAACAAGGTAGATCAGTTAACCAAACGAGATTCAAAATGTCCGAAACGGAACCGGAGAATTTCGAAACTATACTGAAGCATATATACGGAAAAGCATATTATATACGAGTCATATTCGTCTTCTGCTCAATGACATCTCTCATAACTGGACTCGAAATGCAAAGCCTCATTTTTATGCACTACACACCGGAACACAACTGCACAGACCGTCGAATTCCATTGAACGATACCACAGTGTACTGGTTCTCGGAACGACCGAACATCGATTTGTCCCGGGTCAACGGAACTCAGCTGGAAGCGGCTTCTGGGTTCGATTCGCGAGAACCCTGTTGGGCTGTTTTCGCGGGATCATCAGACGAGTTCATCCAGTTAGCCTGTTCAAACTGGACTTATGCGACCAGGCCAATGCAACAGACAGTGGTCACACAATTTAACCTGGTGTGTGAACGACGCATATGGGTTCCATGGCTAGAATCCGTTTTTCTTCTCTCTGTCGCAATCGGATTTTTGATGGCCTCTATCGGAGATACCATTGGACGAAAGAAATTGTTCCTGGGATTGGCTTTGTTTCAAATTGTGACCTCTTTGATTACGCCATTCACTCACACAGTCGAATTTCATCTAATCCTACGCTGTCTGCGTGGACTGTGTCCCGGCTTAGCCTATATAGGCATTAATATATTGTCTGAACTTGTACCCATTCATCGCAGAGCAGCTTACGGAAATGTGTATTGGTTACTGTTCAGTGTGGGCTATGTGACTTGTGCCGGGATGGCGTACCTCACTAGGGATTGGGTTCAACTCAGACTGTGGATGTGTGTGTTCTTCACAGGTTATATCACTTTTCCATTTATCCTGTGCGAATCACCACGGTGGTTGTGTCTACAAGGTCGTCCCGAAGAAGCGACTCGCATATTGAAACGCGTTGCAAAATGGAACAAAGCCACATTGTCTGACGAGTATTTCATTAAGGTTCACATCGTCCTACGGCAGGAAAGTGAAGCGATGAGGAGGAATTTACTCTCAGATCAATCCAACGACCAACGTTCCGTGAGAAGAAAAGACTCATTTTTGAATTTGTTCACCTACCGTAATCTACGATTACGGTTGTTCATATTCTGTTTTGTCCACGTTGCCATCACAACGGCCTATCTGGGGCTGATCACAAACAATGCGTTCGCGACAGACAATATCTTTCTCAATGTGGTTCTCATGGGTCTAAGTGAGATGCCTTCGGGGATCGCAGCCTGGCTTGTATCCGAGTACAGTGGACGCAGACTGTCAATCACCCTGCTTTTAGCCCTAACTGTCGTTTCTGTTGGTTTGACGGAGCTTGGTGCGTTCATACATCCGGTATTTCGTGCAGTCATGGCAATTGGGGGCAAATTTTTCCTCAGTGTAGCCTATTGTGTGATAGATCTGTACGTGTTCGAAATTTTCCCCACATCGACTCGGACATCAAGTTTCTTTTTTGTGAACACCGTGGCCAGTTTGTTTGGTGCTTTGGCTCCTTTCATTAACAATCTGACTCGATTTTCACAATTCGGGCCTACTCTGATCTATTGTGCGATAACGGCACTCGGGGCTGTTTTGGTGTTCGCGCTTCTCCCGGAAACTCGTGATTGCCCGTTGGCTCAGACCCTGGCTGAATCGGAGCGTTTGGTTCGGGGAAATGAACGTGATTGGTCGGCAGAGATGAAACGGAACAAGCTGGAACTGGCAATGACAGACAAGGACGAGAGCAAGCAAATGGGAAAGGAAGAATCGTATTAAATTATCACTACTTGTACCGATTATGAAATTGTATTGTTGTAAACGTTTTCATCTTAAATTTAGAAACAAGTCCCGGAGAGAAATCTTCAAAATGACTTTATTCTTTTGTATCTCAGATTCACTGTGTTGCTGAGACGCCAGTTTGGTTGTAATTATTCAGGGTAAATGAAATAAAAGTGGTCCATTAGTGAAACTGTCTGACAGTGTTCAATGTGAACAACGTTCAAATTTGGGGTTAACGTCTGCGAGTGCCCGCAATTTTGCTGTTTGAATTCCGCGAATAAAGAGATACGCGTACGCCATGGAACGCTACGGAACTATTAAGCATGTTCTACACTACGCTTTCTAACACAACATCTGCTTGAGAAATGTAGCGTAACAACAAATTGCCGTTTCTACCTGTGTGCATCACCCGTCAATCAGATGATTCGGTGCAGCTTTCACTGCAAAGAAGGACAACTTGAAAGACCAGTATGTCCATTGCCGAAGCTTTGCGCCGCTTAAGGTATAAATAAATCTGTTTCTTCCAATTGTTTGCTTGCGCGTAGTATTGATATTCGTATGACAGCTCAGAAGGTTTATCCTGGCGTGTATTTGATTGGGCTGAAAGTGGCCTTTATCCTAAACTCATTCAGTCAGGATCTGGTGGAACGATTTCAGACCATAGGGACTCCATTTGGTCAGTTTCATTCATGCCACTTTGCATGTTAGAACACCATCGTACTTCCATTTGACTTTCTCCAGCCTCTTCAGTTGGCTTCTAAAATTAGTGTAGGTATTTCGCCTCAAACAGTCGCTCCTGAAACTTATTGTTTCGTTTCTCGATCCTTTCATTGCAGCTATTGGAGGAAGTTTAAATTTCTTGTTGTACAATCAATGTATTTCCATACACACACAAACACAAATATGTGCGTTCTTCCGTGAATACTAACTGTACGTGGCCAAAGATAATATTAAACCACATTGACAACAGCACCAAATCTCATCGGCAATCGCACCAATCACGACTGGTTGACTGTCCGCATACCGCTTACTTCTTTGCTTGTGTCTCAAAAGTTTCTGATTCATCTAGCCCAAATTCTTTGGTCCTGGTTTATTCATTTATTTTCATCACTCGCGTGTCCTTCATGTATTCATGTATTACATGTTGATGCCCCGGAGGATGAGGGACGATAGGCTTGGCGAAAACAAGCAATGAAAAGCTAACACGAGAAAGGTATATAATGCACAGATTGTCAGGATAGCATTGATTATCATGGTCATTTGAAGCTGATTTGCTGCCGGTTGTGGTAACAGTGGTAATTTGCGGTAGCGACGTGAATGATGACTCTCGTGATGATGACGATTATTATTATTATTCTTATTATTATTATTATTTACCGGATTAGGCACTTGAAAGGTTGTTATTCCTTGTTTTTTTTTTAAATTCTTGTACCCATTTTCATCACCTCTTGGTCCATCAGTTTTCTCAATGTATTTGGCTAGATCTTTAAATAGCATTTATTTGTCAACTCAGTATCGACATTGAATGCGGTTAGATTTTTCCATACAATGTCCCAGGAGAAAGTTCGCAACTTCATCTGGATAGTATGACTACTCAATGACCCATTTCTCGCACTGACTAATTATAATCCCCTTTAGTGTGCTATTTTTGTTCACGAACCTAAAAGGATGGCGACTCAGTTGCTCCCACGAATCAGATTAAATCATCATATTCTGCCCGCAATCCGATTTTCACTGAACTCACCGAGTGACAAATGAGAATAAAAACAACAACAAACTGATCCGGTTGTTCGCGATGCGAATGAAAATCTCACATCCGTGCGTTAAAAGCTCTTTACAGTTCGGTCCGTTTCTTTTAACACAAAAATTGATGACTGAGTGTAAGCATACATAACAAAGCACCGATCTAGTCCCCCCTGGTCCTGCATGAAACTGGAGTCCAACATTCATTTTTTCGCCGATTTTTGTGATTCCTCATTCCATGAGACAATGAAGGACTCGATAAACAACGATTTCTATCAATCAGTGCTTTGTTTTGTGAACCAATCTGATCGGAATCTCCATTTTCGCTCCATCGAAGTTTTACACGGAGTATTAAGTGGTCTATTGAAGTTCGGATTACGTAATCCCAAAAATGTCCTGATCTGCGGGTATATGGGAGCAATAGAGGAAGCCACTTAGTGGTCGAGTGTATTGATTCAATAAAAGGTTGTTTGCCGTTATGCCTGCACAAGTATTGATGTGTGGTCTCGGATGTGGTAACCGAGGGCACAGATCCTCATTGTTCGTTCTCGATCTGCGGTACAAATTCCTCACGATCAGCGGCAGCCGGGATTGGCCTCACTAAGCTATATCCGTTGGTTTTCCCTAATATGAACCTGGTTTCGGATATTCGGATTTGTACTTTGCATATATATGTTAATCGAAGAAGATAGGACCTGTGTAAAGACGATGAGTTTGCTTTGTTTTGTCACTAATTTGCACACGAATAGATGTAAATGTGTGTATGAGAGAGAACCGGGTAGATTAATCCGTGAAGGTTGGTTTCGTTAAGGCTACATCTGAATGTGCATAAGACTGGCCGAACAGAACTGATTGTCATGTCACCATCAAGTACCAGTTGAAATACTCATCAATTCGACGTTACCCACAATATTTATAGGTTAGAGGTTAATGAGAAATGAATAATAGATGCCTCTTTGACAATTCTTTAGTTGTGGACAGTGCATATCATTCTTAAGTGTGCTATACCTCAAAAACAAAGCGGAAGATTTTCTATGAAATGAAATTCGTGTGAAGTATAAGCATTTCTTTTAAGGACTTTTTAGTTCTATGTACCCGGTCACCTCCCCCACTCACAATACGTTTGCCCATGTGAGAATAAGCTGGCATGCGAAGATAAAAACCCTGATCACCGAATCTGAGCATACAGTTCATTTGGGGTTCCCTTTTTCGGGACCCCGGGATCAGTGTAATCGATGCTAACAGACACTGAGTAAAATGGCTGAGTATCATAAACAACGTCGCTCGTGCATCTCAATCCATCTGCAACCATAATTTACCAGAATTCTCTCTTTTCACCTTAACATTGCTTTAAAGAATCAATTCTTCTCAGTACTCGTTCATCCTAACTGGCAAACAAAAGACAGTCTCCCAAACTGGGGCAGGACAAGGCATGATTATTGGTTGAGTAAACTGAACTGAGCTGAACTAACTTGATTTCAAGAATGCGAAATGTGGTGATTGGTGTAAGCGATTGGGAGAAACATCGGTGTTAGTTAGCATTCAGCTATGTGCTTCGCGCTGGTTCGTGAAAACCACATGCTCACTTTAGTATGCGTGTTTCAACGAATTTCTTCCGTACATCGTTCAGAAGGAGTACCAGAATGAGTATCTGGACTTGATATGAAACCCGGCTATAAAGATCACAAACGATCACTGGGCAGCCACTCAGCTCTCGTTAAGCTTTTGCAAGATATTTCAAAAGGAAAGCAAAAAACGTCTACTCAAATAGCTGCATCGATAACAAAAATAGCGATTGGTACATAAATCTTATCGTGCACTTAATTCGTTTTACTTCCTACAGGTGCATCAAATTTATTTCATTGACAAACAGATTTCAGCCGTTTTTGTACATGGACAAGCGCGTAAGCACTTATCAAACGAATTTCTAATACAATATCTGCGTTCTAAGCATTTCCCTCTTACTTGTACTCGTTCGAATCAGGGTTGCAAACGATCAAAGTAGATTTTGATCCATGCGAATCCACAGACACCGGCCTCTGCGGATTGTCTCTTCACACGTGTGAGAGTTCACTCCTACCCCGCTCCACAATACACACATATATACACAGGATGTTTGTTATCGTGGAAAACAGCTCGAATCTAGCATGCTATTCGAGATGGATAATTGATAATCGGTGACGGAATATGTACAGAATAAGCTAAATTAATAGATGACCTCGCATGACAGAATAAGACGTAAAATGTATTCAAAAGCCAACCAACAGTTTGAGTTCGCGTACCTGGTCACGTTGTATNCGTTGTATAGTGAACAGATTCTTTCTATTTCTCAGTCGTCAAATCTGGTTATCCCACATGTCGTTGACTGGGGACTTGTTTGTCAGCCGGGTAGATGTGCAAAATAAACACGACGTCGACGGGACAATTGATCAGTTACCTTACTTGATAAAGTCTGATTTAACATCTGATTATAATTGTGGTGCTTTTGCTTTTTTAAATCGAATTTTCGGGCAGATTATTACTAACAGTGGACTGTTGCTTTGTCCTTCCTAATTTCCGTCAATAGATCATACATTTTGCCCCCTTGCCGAGACTTGAATCATGAATCATTATGGGGTATTCACGCATCATGGCCATCGTTCACCGTTAGCTCCCGTGATCACATCCGAAACAGACATCTTTAAATTTCAGTCTGAGACTCACTGGCGAGGGTTAAATAACTTTTTAGTTAATTGATGATCCGTATTACTCTTTACAAAAGATAATTCCAAAGGCCTATCAGGTAGGTATCTTCTCCACGTATTATAAAATATTGTTTTTATTATTGTTATAATAAGCATGATGATTGAATTTTTGGATCTTATTTACGAAACTCAAAATATGTCTATTGTAGAAAAACAATTCCACTGTCCCGGTTTCGGTTGCTGACTTTAGCTGTTCATTTGCTTGAACGGATGTAGAGAAGATTGGAATGTTGAAAGCAGTGCCAAGGTAAAAACAAAGATTTCTGATAAAACTAACATAGCAAAGAGATTGATAAAATACACGAGTACGACGATTTCTGGCAAACACCTATCCCACTCATTTCCCCTATTCATCGGTTACACAGATCCCGAGGTCCCCTTCCGGGAGGCCTGAGGTCTTCTATGTGCGTAGATCTCCCAAACCGGTTTTTCATGTCCACACACAGTGCAGTATGTCACGACGGCACACCAGTTGTTTCAAGTTGATAGATACCGACCAAGCTTCTGTTTGCGTGTGGCACTTCATTTGTGACGCGTCTTTCAGGTCAGCTACAGCTGCCGGAAAATAACACATTATTGATTTTTGTTCTTTTGTAGATAAACAGTATGAGATGAACCGTACGGTAGCGCATCCATTCGTGATGGCACCGGAGTCTGTTTGAATAGAAATTCCAGACAACTATGACAACGTTCTCGTGTATGACTGAAAAATATTACATCCAGTTTGTATATTCGCAGCCCCTCCAGCAGGTTCATTTCTTTCCTACTGTAAACCACATCGAAAGCCTCGTCTATGTTGAAATCGAGTTGGAATAGTTGAGGTTTTTTTGCAGACTATTTAGGATGGGACACTTTGTTGATGTTTAATCAAACGACAATGCAACAGTAGAACCCGATGTCAACANCCCCCCCCCCCCCCACAGAAAAGTAACCAAATGAATGAATCTCCAAACCATTCGATGCGCTCTCTTACGTGTGTTGAGAACGACCGGAAACGGAAACGAAATTCGACAGACACGAATACTATTTTGCTGAACATCGGGCGATCCGGATTAGATGAGTGGCTGATTATGATTTGTAATATCCAACTATTTATCTTCAAGCGCGGTCTTCCTGATTGCAAATTATTCCGGCAACACTTTATTTCCAAGTGTTGTAATTGTATGACGGGACCGAAACCACCAGCTCACCGAGAACCTATAACTATGATTTTCGTTATGTCTGCCCAACAGTTGACTTGTCATTGCTATTATTGCTATTGGTAACACGTGTGCCTACAACAAACTGTGATACAATACGTTATCCCCATTTCAGACTGTTCTGCTGTTAATATTATTACGGACAAGGAGAACTCCGTGAACTCGTAACTCACGCGAACTGTAAATCCCCGTTTGGTCATTATTTTTGTATTGTTACCTTGTAGTGTGTTACCAATTGAATTATACTGTCCAAAAACGTCTTCTGTCTTCACGCTACAGTAAGAATGCATGAATATTGGGACAATGAGTTCGCAACACAATTAAAATCGGGTAAAAAACAGCTTACTGTTGATCGAAAATGTCCAGAAATAATTGAATTCCCAAATTATATACCCCCCCCCTCCCTACCAAAGGATAGACAATATTACAATACATATATTTCCAGCGAATTAGAAACCTGTTTTCCGGTACGAATGCGCCCTTACACTTCGAAACCGGGTTCTGACATTTGTTTCCTACTACAGACGACGGTGTTTGTTCAAAAGTGAGGGGTGTGTGGTGTGTTCCGTGGAAGGGCCGGGAGAGCTTAGGCAGATGCAAAAGAGTTGAGGGAGCCTATGAGGAAGATTTCATAGCGCTCTTGTTGTGGCTAACATACTACCAAGAACCTGCCTACATAGTTGACTGTGAACCCCATTTCGGGGGAATGAATTTCTTGGTCACATGGACAGTATGATTTCACATGCAAGTTTAACTGAGAATATATGGAAATATACAATATACAACTCACGGTACAATAAGAGTCTTTACAAAATAAGTTACATGGTTTACATGTGGGTGGAATACTGACCGGTTGCCCAGGTCAAGGGAGGTGAATTTTATGTGAGTAAAGGAGGATTTGGTTCAATTTCAAATGGGAAATTCGTCTGGTATATGTCAAATGAAACGTAAACTGAGAAGCTAGGAAGCACTGGACAGCTGTTTAGACTTGGTTGGGTCTCATCAGTAGTGCGAATCCATCGACCAAACTGGGGATCGAACCCGAAACCTCACGGGTAGAATGCAAGCATGCCACCCACTCCGCCACCTGGCAGTTGATCAGACTGGTTTTCATTTTCCACTTACACAACCCATCTTCTCGAGCTTATTGCAGGCCACAGCCCGATCTCACCTCGGGTGGTGGTGGCCTAATGGTTAAGTCACCGACTAGTGACATGGGTGTCCCGGGTTCAACCCGCTATAATGCCACCCACCTTCGTTGTATACATATTTTCCCCAGACAGCATAGGGTTGTTTTGGAATCAGTGTTTTTAACCTAATAACCTGGGTGATCTGCCTGTGGTTCACCAACCCGGTTCTAGCCCCGGTGCCCTCACTTTGGTGGGAAAACATCTCTGTCAATAAGGGTAGTGAGTAGGGCGTCCTAAGCAGAAGCTATTGAATATGCTGGGTCTTATAGGAGCACATCGCGAGGTGCAAGGGAAGGATAATCAGCCACAACTGAAGACTGCCACTGCAACCATACTGAGGATTTTGGGGCTGGTACTGGGTGATTTTGACGATACGTGAACTCACTCAATCTACACAAGTACGCACCCCAGTACAGGCTCTTTCAGAACTTCCAACTACCCTTATGAAAACAAAACTACAGTCCTGTAAATCCTCCCGCCATCACCGCAAATCGCTCCCTCCGACACCACCACCACACAGCTTCACCGTTTACTCACACCGGATTTGTAATTTTCAACTAAGTTAAGATTCCAATTCCAGATGGTGACAGAAAACACCAAACATTTTTGAGAAAATAAGCTCCACTTCTTTTAAATGATTCCGATGAGACGGCTCAATATAAAACTGTCTGAATTATTTCAATCGCATCGTCGGAGCAAATATTTGATGAAATAACAGGATGTGGTATTGTCTGGGAATATTTGCAGCCTGCGAAACGCGTCAGCCCGGCACGTTTTTATATTACTTGTTCTCAGATCTACACCGTCAACTTCAGCTGT
>UZAN01048811.1:0-17706 GCA_900618425.1 Echinostoma caproni | reverse complement strand
TGCGAGTATCGGTCCTCGTTCATCTCAACACTAGACTCCTCGTTTGAGACTGATTAAGTACCACTTAATTTGACAGATTTAGAGTTGAATGCCATCATTTGAATTCACTTGACTACGTTTACACGACTGTTTCACCTTATAAGCAAATCAAATCTCATGCAGAAATAATCAGGCTATAAAAATTTCCAACCGAGTCATATCCAAGGAGGCTAGTGCTGCGATAAACGAGGACCGATACTCGCAAAAAGCTCGTATAGACGGGTTGTATTATATACTGTATATTCCAAATGATAAACGATCTGATCAGCTGCGCAGTGGCTGAGTGGGTAGTATGCTTGCATTCTATCTATGATGTCGCGGGTTCGATCCCCAATTGAGTCGACAGATTCGCTTTGCTGATGAGACCCAACCAGGTCAAAACTGCGGTCCAGTGCCTCCCAGCTTTTCAGCTCACGCGTCATTTACACGAAGAACTCATCATGTAAACAAATCAAATCCTCCATTACTCTCATAAAAAGGGAGTGGTGTCCTAAATATGAACATGAGGTATTTTGGGGGATCTATATCATAAAGTGTATGTAGAACATTGTTAAGTTAGGAGAAGAACACAGGTTTTAAAATTCTTGTGTGAGAAAGGAATTTCATAAAACTGTCTACAATTTCTGCTCAGAAATAGGGTGAGCTTGCGCGATAAACCAGAATCCCTTGTTCGGAATACTAGGGAGATCCACAAACTTTTAATCAACAGAGCTGAATAATGCTGTGCATGTGTTCCGGTTTACAATTTCAGAACAGTCACCAAAATCTTTGACCGTGGACCTGTAGGCACCGATTCACTCAATAGACGGTCACAAAGCACGGATGGCATAGCTTCAATCTGTGGGAGATCTTAACCAAGTCGGTGACTTTCGTAAAATTTCCACATGTNTTCGATCCCCAATTGAGTCGACAGATTCGCTTTGCTGATGAGACCCAACCAGGTCAAAACTGCGGTCCAGTGCCTCCCAGCTTTTCAGCTCACACCTCACTTACTCGACGAACTCGTCATTCATACTGTTTGTTAAAGTTCTTCTGTTGAAATAATTGAACCAAATCTTCCGTCAAAACTACTATTTTTGCGGTTCTTATTGTTCAAAGTGTACACATAAACCTCCCTCGAAGTCATACATGTGCACTATCTATGGATGGATATTCCGTACACAAACATCAAATTCGCATCTCAGACAAAATATTGTACGGGCATGGTGTTTTTATGCTTTACATCTGTGAATCACTATCATAGTTGCAATTTATTCTTCGTGGGTTACAAATTCATGAGTACAACTTTACTGTCTTAATGCCTTTTCAGGTTATCATGTATTCAGTTATAGTTAAACGATTGTTACTAGATTTCTCGGAGGCACACAGGTTATTTAGCGGCTACTGCTTCTGTTCACGGGTATGTAACCGAGGCTGCTCGTCACCAAATAAACCTTTAATCTAAACCCAGGATATTCATTTCTGCTCTTATAAAATTTACATTGCTGGGGTTCAAGTATAAATTTTATTCTTTAAGTTGCTAACTGGCGTCCATACGTGTTGAGCGGTGTTCACCGTATTAACCGCCCGTATTTTTCAGAGGAAAGTTTGTCTAATTATTCAAGTACTGCCTGTTGCGATTATACATAAAGATTTTAGGGACAAATGCAATGGAAATTCATGCTATGCGTTCGTTCAAATCTATGCCAATATCAATGCAAGTGAGAGGAGTATGGGTCACAAGTCAGTATTCTTCAGGACTTTTTCGAGTTTCTTCCACATGAAGTCCACCATTTTGATTACGAAGCAATATTTTATTTTTGGTTTATCATTTTTTCAATTTTGACTCTAATATCCGATTGGCATTTATCCCGCTGAGTTCTTTCTTGAAACAGGAAAACAAGGATTTATCACACTGATATGCGGACGATGATGTGCAAACTGACACTCTGGAGAAGAGCTACCTCTACGATCCTTTGAACATGCCTCAATGAGCAATGATGCAAATAATGAACATGAAGACTACATTTGAACCATGGAATTAAAGAACAGTAAATTCCACTATTTATAACATATACTATTTTCAGTATATTTCTGTGATTCAAATACATATGGCTAAATTGGTTAATAACTGACACGTGCATTCGTTCATTAACCAGCGCCGTATTTTAATATCTTTAATAGAGAGGCTGAGGATTGTCACTTGGCGTTTTGAGACTCTCAAGTGATGTATGGTAAATCTGGAATGCTTACCAGAACCATTTCATTGAATTGATTTATCTACAGCGGGAAAAGGGAGATCATAGAGTATGTTTGCGGCCTGAGATGGTACGCTGGAATAGCTGGAATAAGTAGTTTAACGATTTTTGAATTTCAAACCGATGCATCAGCTTGTGTTTTACATCTTTCATGAACATTTCCGAACAACATTTGTCCTTGTTCTATTTGGAAAGCTGTGGGAGTTTGTGTAACCAAAAAGATGATGATCAAACTGTTTCATCTTAGCTCAACGCAATGAATCCTCGAGAGTTTTAAATCATTATAAAACTGATGAAATTGAAGAAGTGGTGAAAATATGGTTTTGGCACAGTACTGATCGATGAGTGTGCCCCTTCATGAGATATTTCATTAGAAGAAGTTGTAATTTGCAACTTTTCTTCCACAACGCACTTAGGTAATTCTTCATGTTTTGCCCAAAATATCAATGATCCGATTCGGAGACGTGAATTGGTTGCTTGGATACGAAACATGACGAAAAAGCTCGAGCACATTCTTTCAACTAACGACCGTTGATTGAAAACTCATGCTGATTTACAATGAATGTTGAATCGCCTATTGCAACTGGATAATTCATTCCACCATTCCTTTGGTTCCAGTCGAACAACAAAGAAAAGCCGTTTGCTCTCTTTGATATTGATCGTAGCCCGATTGTCAAACAAAAAAACAAGCAAAACGAAGCAGTTGCAAAGCTTTCATCAGAAAACGAATGCAACCTAACAAGTAAATTATTTGCAAAACAGAATTTATTTCTGAGGTTGTATACAACGCTCTATTGTCATCATTTGTGGTCTATAAAACATCCTCTGTTCAATTATTCTTATTAAATTATAGCAGTTTCTGTTTATTAAACTAATTCTGCATGCATACTCAGTAACACAATATATACGCCATTTTGAATTATCTGCATCCTACAAAATCTGAAAGGGGTTTTCGAAACCAGGCCACTTTATTGCACAAGCGATCGAATATAAGTAAATTACAGTAAATTCTTATTCCATGTACTAGCCACCATAATACTCAGTTTGTGCTATGCATCTCAAACGCATATTTGGTCACCTCATGGTTAGTGACATGCTCAATCGAGATTTGGGTGAAATGATGCAACAGTTGGTGGTGTGTCCAGTAGAATTGAAGTGTGATACTTTTCATCTTGCTGCATTTTTGATCCCAAGCATCATGTCTCGTCTACTTTGGAGATCGGTTTTAATCGCAAACCACCCATGCTCGATCCGTCAATTAGTGAGATCTATCCCTCAATTACTTTGAATTCGTTCTCATACCAGTGAGAAGGCAATTTCGTTTGGCATCTGTGTGTGCTGGGCTGAGCGTCACGAAACTGGAGCCGTCTGTGCAAGGAGGCTGAATTTCAAATTCAAGAGAGAACGGCTGTATGAGCACCACTGCTTAGCTACAAAAATATAAAAATCCACTCAAATGCTTCCGACTGGTCAGCTCAACTGAGGAATGGGCTCAGAGTGGAAATCTGAAAACGACCTGTTTCAATCATTGTAATTTGTTACGCGGATTGGTGCATTCGAATCGGTGAGATGACAACTATCCACCTTGAGTTCTCCTTGCTAGATCAGAAAGATTATTCTCTGAAAGGTTATTACTTTCGAGCTGGTCGAGTTCAGTAACTTGGAATGATGGCCGAAACCAGTGTCTTTATATATGTGCGCCCGTTCATGAGAGCGTGTGCAGATATATATCCGAACCAGCATAAAAAAATCAAGTATGCCAACAACTGCTCCGGTGTTATCTGAAAAAAATAAATGCATACGACAACGAAGCTTATTCCGTAAGCTCTCCGAACAAATTTCCAAAACAAAATGGTAAAATTGTGAAGATCTGTCATCGTTCGAACTGAATCAGCTTTCAATTACATACATTGTCGTATGACACTTGGATGTGTATTGCACCCAAAAGAGTCTAATGCACAGAAGGAGAGAGTTTGGATATTGTCTCGAACAAATCATAACGCTTTAAGCAATTTTCAAGAGTTCCGGAGTCGTGCATAAAAGCAAAACTGATCAAGCTAGAGCGTTATTACCGAATAAATTCATGAAGATAAAAGTCAGTTCTTACTTCTCAGCATTTATCTGACGAAAGAATTTTTAGCTATCAGAACACAGCTTTGGGTCTGGAAACGTGGAGAAACCCCATTCCTCAACTAAACGACATGGCGAAAGTCGATAAGCCAGGTGTACTCATTCCATCTATGATGGACTTGAAATATCATAAAATTGAGTACATGATTAGTCAAGATGTTAATGCCACACTGTAGATCACTCCGTGAACAAACATCCGGGGACAGTTTTGTACGGCAGACATTTTGGACAAAATCAACTTAGAATCAAAATGCATTAAATTATTCGAGGTCCATTCTTTATTCAGTTCTTAAAGTCATAAGGCTTATCTATGTTCATATTGAGAATAAGCAGATATGATTGAATCTACCGGTATTCCTTCTTGAGCGTTTCTGCGTAAGCTATGTGCATCTTGCTTTCAAAGAATTGCATACAAGCAAATTGATTGTGTGGTTATGAACAGCCATCCATATCCAGTCTTGAACGACTTACCTATGATACACCTCGAAAAAGGCATACACATTCTGAAGCGTGCTATGCTGTACACAAGATAAGTGAACGTTACAAACAAAAACAAAACAAACAAAAACAAAACAAACAACAAACAAACAAAAAACAAAAACAAAACAAAAAAAACAAAAAAAAAACAAAACGGGTGGGGGAAACTAGGGTAATTCGGGTGGAATCAATGGATTTCATCCACATATCCGGCTCAAATTGAAATGAGTAGTCAACAACACACTGGACTTCCTTGAAAGTGGTATAAAAAAGATCAAAAAAAACAATTGATTCATCTGTTTATCCACTGATGAAATGGACGAACCGAATTTCGAGATATTTTGCCCCTTGGTTTGCTTTTGAGTGTGGTTTTGTAGGATAAGATGGATCTGCAAGGATGTTAGAAATAAGCAGTAACTGTAAACTTCGCGTGAAACGTTACCAAGAAACGCTTACCGCGAAGCGTTTGTCATTAAATGATTGTGAAGAAAACAGTTTCCACAACTCCAAAATTGCAAGCAATGTCTTTTTTCTAATTCTAGATAATGAGGTTTGGCCTCTTGTTCAATCAACTATTGAACTCTGAATTAGTGCCGAACCTACTTTGCAGCTGACTCCAAAAAGGTCTACCAGATAACCAGAATAGGATTGTTCTCGACAAAAATATTTTCCTCTTTTGCCCACTAACCCTAATTTGAATAACCCCCTAAATGTGGATTTAGAGCAACCCACGTGGACCAAGCGGAGAGACAATTATATACTTGGGTTAGATGAAACTATTTCAATTGAGGGGACATTTGCTGTATCCAAACAAAGGTTGGAACTGCAAAACTCTGTTCTCAATCATAGCTTGACATCTTCTGACGACACAAAATCAGACACCGAAAAAGGAATTTCCGAATAGTTTACGGGTCTCGAAACACCAAGTTGCGGAGACTGGTTGAAGCGCCTTCTGTCAACCAACAGATTCCTCCCTTTGGTTCAGGAGAAAGAACGTCATCCCTATCATGTTGACACCATCCTCCTTTTGCAGCCGACCCTTCTTACTATCTCTGTTTTCTTGTTTTCCTTAACCCTCTTGTCATGCCAAAGTCACATAAAAACTGCGTATCCTGCGGTTATAAATCTTGCACTAATCGAATATTGTATTTCCGTTTAAAATCTTTTTTTTTCTGGAAAATTCAAACGCAAATTCGCCCTTACGATTCACCGTGTTTTCTACTAAGACTTGCGATCTGATCAACGACAAATTGATTTTCTTAATCTGTCATCACTTTGAAATATTTTGTTTCTTCAACACAGATTGTTCTCACTAGTAAAACCCCAGTTTCAAGCATTCTTCGATAGCGCAACAGTCATCATCTACCTAGTATCCCAAACAGGATGAATTGTGATGATTTTTTTCACTAACCCCCTCCCATTTTAAAGTATTTTATTTGGCAAACGCTTTTATTCTATGAAGGTTCATGAGACACTTTCCTTGTAACGTATTCTACGGGTAAGGTCGCAACTTTTATTTCGACGATGTATTTGAAGCATACGAAATGCTTTTATCATACAGTGAAACCTGAGGAAAACGTGTATCACAACTCTATTTGTGAGTGGAATGAGTGTCTTATATGGATAGTGTCCGGACCGGTGCTATGTAATGAGTCACTGATCAAAATATGCCTTTTATTACGACGAACTTTGGACGGTAAGACTTGAGCTTTTGCCTTTCATTCATGAAAACATGAAAATGACATATCGTCAACGGCTACATAGCAGCATGAAAATAGTTATCCTACAAGGACATGGGAATGAGTGAAATTAATGTAATAATAATATAATAATATAACTAATCACATGAAAGAAGAAGTCAGGTTGTGAATGTTTCCAACCGAGTAATTATCTGGAGGCTAGTGCTGAGATGAGCGAGGTCTGTGACCTGCAGCAAGCTCGCACAGATGGGTTGTGCGATATCCTGTGAATGTAAAGTGGAAACCGGTCTGATGATCTGTCCGCTGGACGAATGGGTAGTATGCCTACGTTCTACCTGTGACAACAATGGAACAATGGATTTGCACTGCGGATGAGACCCAATCAGGTTTTAACAGCTGTCCAATGCTTCCTAGCTTTTCATTTCACACAACGAATTCACCTTTGGAAATTAATATAACCAAAAATAAACACAATGTCCAACGCCTAAAAGATAGAAGCAATTGGGACAGAAATTACATTTAAAATAATAGAGTTTAGTGGTGAAAAGTTTCGAACAGAACAACACGAAGAACTAATGTATATTTGGTTTACCGTACGAAATAGTAAGGATAGCTTCAACCTTTTGGTTTTGTTGGTCGCTCGGTGCCGATTGTAAAGCACACCTCGTGCTCTCCGAAAAATAGCAAGCAGTTGTAACTTGTATAAGGATACTGAAAGACGTTTTCTTCTACTCTTATTCCGGAAGGATTGCCGCGGTCGACGTTTTATGAGCAGGCCAACGCCGTAAAATATGTAAATGTTGTCAGAAAAATGATTCATGTTTAAAAATATCAAATTCAATTATTAGCCCGTTCATCCTCCGGATTTGGACCCCGCTGGTACCATTTTTTTGGCTTGTTGGCGTGGCACATTTATACAAATATGATGACACTTATATCCATTTAGAAAAGTTACAACTTGCATGGGTGGTGTTTTCAGTTATGCTTAGTAGCGCTGGACAGATTCGATCAACAATTAGTGATAATTTCGATGTCAGTCACGAGAAGTCCCAACGGCATTCTCATCTTTCGGAAGCGTTATGTGGAATTAAATGAACTCTGGTAAATTAAACTTTGGATATGTTAACGAAACCCCTATGTTGATGTGACAAGACATAAGCTCATCAAATATTATGACCCTACTTACAGCATTGCGGCAATTTGCGGATGCGCTGAAATAATTTCATGTGTCTTAGCTGTAGCTAAAATCACTATCCGTTATTCTCTGCGGATCTTCTACTGCTTCATATAGGAATTATGTGCAACCTATCTACCCCACTTACGAGTCAAGTTTCCTACCCCGCCTTCAGACGTTTGAAATGTATTCCGAGTTTAAATTGATGTCTCTCCGATATACAGGAAAAGCGAATGACACTAGTTGGAAACTTGCCACTTAATGCTATCTTTTCTTCTCCCAAAACGGCTCTATCTTTTTTTCTGGCAGTTCTTGTTCATGTTATCACGGTCATCTCCTCAATGTGCACTATTTGACACATGATCTTGGTGTGATGCGTCAAATGATTGCATTAACCTTGAGATATCTCTTTGTTGTTCCGACCTCATGTGGTGCAGTCATGTGGATCATACAAACCCGTGTAGCCGTGTCGGCCATCACATCGTTACGCGTACTCTTACGATCAAGATAGCAAGTATCTTTTGATGTTAATACGATAGCCGCGATCAGCTGCGACTCACGCGCGAGCCCAGAAGGAACACCAAATAACACGTGAGGAAACTCCTTATTCCGGTGATTCTGTTTTTTAAGATGTTTCTGCCTCATTCTGCTGCGGTATTCAGCAGCAAACTACTAGCTTAAAATTGAGCACATTTGGTAGATCAAGGAAGTAACTCACCATCCAGGAATGCCGAGATCATCACTGTCAAAGTTAACTCTTCCATATCGAGGAGGTTCTCGTAATACTTACACATCTGCTAATGATGAGTATGAAGATTGAAATTCCTTTCACATACAAGAAAAATATTTTTCTTATAAATTCTGTTAATTGGTGAACCATTCAAAGTACACGCTTTGATAAGTAGTGCGTCTTTCTCGGTCACTGCAGCCAGGCTAGAACCTGTTTTGGTACATATCTATGCTGAATGTTCCCCTCTATGTTTCCTGATCTCTACGTGACTGTAAAATGCATACCTCTGTCAGTCGTATGTGTCGCGTGCTGAATTGATTCGGCCTACCCCGCTGTATTGCACGCTTTCCTTTTATGCTTTAATTTACGCTTTTTAAGAGGAAACAAAATTTGAAATCCAACTTCACAGGTTTTGTGTTTCACTTTTCTGCTTAAAACTGGTATACAATTCATCGGTCACAGTTATCTGGGAGAAAAAAGCTCAATGATAACATTTGTCTGTGGGTGATATCTAGATCTCTCAAAAGTGTTCGATCGGGTGAACCACGAAATTCTACCGCGAAAACTATATAATTTCGGTACTCGGGACCCGATGCTTGTGTGGATCGAAGTGTTTCTCCGAAATCGGACCGTGTCTGTTCGTGTTTCTGATTCACTTTGAAGTTCTATGGACGTTACCCATGGGGTTCCACAAGGATCTGTGCTTGGCCTGCAACGTTTCCTAACATTCATAAACTACCTGCCGGAGGCTCTGAGGCCAAAAGCATTATTCTATGCAGATGACTCAAAAATTTATAAGAAAGTGACGCAACCAGCGGGCTCGCTGGTACTCCAGGAGAGACTGAAAGCATCCGTTCGAACGGGTGGTCTCAAAATGCTGATTGGAATGCCGGCGTCAGTCATTCGCAGTCAGAGTGTGTTCGATCTGGAATTCTCTCCCACCTCACGTCGTCTGTGTGCCAAGCATTGAATCTTTCAAACTGAGACTCATTGATGCATTAGTCTACTTTATATTCCAACGTAATTGAAGCTGCGTGTAGCAGTAGAAGAAGCCTACATCATGTGACATTTTGTACAAGGAATTGTATGTATTACTATGCTTTAACCACAACACCGACCCATGGGACGAGACGAGCACGAGCTTGTAAGTTATTTTCATAATAAATCTTTGATATCTCTTGTAGGGGAGATGGCTTTCGTACGAACTAGGAAACAATTCGGGGTTCCGCGAAAGTATTAAATGAAAGTATTAAATGCGACCTTTGAGCTGACTGAGTCATGGAGCAACTTATCGTATTATCACCCAACGAGTGGGTGAAAATTGCTTTTATTAGCAATCAACAAGGTCTTGTAAAGAAACTTCTTTGTTAACAGTTTGTACAATTCATCATTGATCCTGCGAAGCCCTTTTCTCATCAATCATTAATCATTTTTTAGCTTGACAGAGAGACTTGTTTGGTTGGTGATCCTTCCCGTGTTCAAAGAACGCAGCAGCAAACTATTTTCTCCTTGTATTTATGCATAACTATCACTAATTCTCAACACTACTTAGACCAATGGAACTGTAAATTCACATGAACTAAATAAGGAAAATACACCAATTACGCAATCTTGAAATGAATTCAAAAGATTAGCTCACTGACTTTGCGGTGGACAGTCAGAGATCAATTGGGCTAGTTGCGGCTAAAACACACTAATGCAAAAACGTGAGAATGAGTTCCCTTCAGTCTTGAATGCTAAGATTTTGTTGCTGGTCCTCAAATGACGCAGTTATGGTTGCAAAAATATGAAATCTTTATGCACAATAAGATAACCGAACATCCAATCATTTCAGCAACTAACTGGCCATGGATTTTGCAGTGGGGTTTGAATTTTTTGGACTTGTTGGGGAAAGAAGATGGCGAAAGGTAATGAACCATTTACGACTGTGGGCTTGCGGTACAGGCGGATTAAACCTAGGTCCATTGAGGAGAGAAAACGTTAACATCGAATGGTTGCTAGTCATGGATAATCGGATATTCGAGGGACAGAAACAAGTGCGCAGCTTGAGATATGCAACTAACTGACGTTCGCTGTCATTCAATCATATCATAAATACTGTTAACTTAAATCTTCATTCACACAGTTTTTTTCAACGAACTTCATTCAAAAACTTTGAAGGAAGTTGGTTGAACTTCTTCATTCCTTATATAATGTGAATTAACTCCTAAAGACCAATCGACAGATTCAATATTGCTTTGAACTAGCCACCCCCGGACTTCACCTTCACGTATAATCCTCAGTTCCTCCAGGGAACTATATACTCTGAAGCCCTAGACTGGAGGTTTACTGTTATTAGGACTCATTAATTGTGCATACCAGCGCTGAACCAAATTGCCCACCACTACTATTGTGAGTAGCATGCTTGAACTGCATAAAATGAGGTCGAAAATGAATCCCCGTCACGGCACCAGTTGTTATTATCCAACAAGACAATGCCGGGACGATAAGAACCATTTAGCACGAATAACGATAATGGTATCGGTAAATTGCCATATATACCAAAAACGTCTCATTTGAAACATGTCTTCAGAGTTCTCATGAGCATACAGAATGATTAAAAGAACTGCCCGTCGGTAGATGCACAGATCCTGTAGTTATCATTTTGAACACAGCAATTCACATTGAGAGAGCTTGCTCTTTTTTCACGTTCTTTAGCGCTATTCGAAAGTACTACTCACAACACGACTACTGCTCGAAGTAACCCAGAGTTAAAAGCGAATTATCGACCAAGTCCAGTAGGTTTTTGCCAATTCATCCCGTAACCTACATGTAGACTTGACTTAGTAGGAGGCTTTCGATTCAAGTTAATAAGTGGTCAACTGTGTCTCCCTTAGTTGCTGCCATACCAAAAGTGAACTAAATGACTACACCTGAAGACGACACCTGAACAAACATGAACTGACAATCCGATTGAGCTCTGGTAAGAGCAGATTGGCACTATGCTAATACATACACCTGTTCGATATATCCAAAATGCAAAAGACTGACAAGACGGTGGGTGGGTATGCACTACTGACGAGCTATAATAACAGAAATGATATAATAACAGCAAACATCGAGCCTAGCGCTTCCGAGTGCATGGTTGACTAAATGAACCGAGGGTTGTGCGTGTAGGATGACCAGTTTAAATTAATCTCAATTAACCCAGAACACTACTCACAAGTAACTGTGAGTTAAATGAGATTAAGTATTTTTGATATATTCCCCCTTCCCATGTTTTTCATTATGTCCGTTCATCACACAACATCCATATTTGTACACTTCATAGAAACAAAAAAGATCAAATATGCACTAAATTCACCTGGTGTTAATTTCTTCACAATTGAGTGTGTTTCAAAATTGCGAAAATCATGCATCAGATTGCGTACAAGCAGTTGCGAACCAAAGTTCATTGGATCGATGTATGCGTTTTAAAGTATGGTTTTGATTCCTCTGTCAAATAACGAATAAATGAAATGAATCGCATGCTTAATCAGGCCATTTTACCTTATTATCGCAAGCTTCCTCCACCGTGTGAAAACCTGGAATAAGGTCCGCACAACCAAAAAGTGGATATTGTGGCTTTCCACCTTTGCTAATTTCGTTCGGTGCTACCGTGGAACATCGGGGCTGCTCATTTAATGCGACTGCGGTCGAAGTTTGGGCAGATGGCTGTCCGATTATGTCTTCTGCGGCCCTAAATATACAGCAGATGAAGTAACGGCAGTTCGAAGTAGGTTTTGATAGTGCTGAATTACCTTTTAAATTGAATGCATTTATAACAGCGCCAAGCTAAATATGGTTTTGAACAGGGCAGCTAAGGGACTGCTTGGTTTATACTGAGGAAGAGAAAACTCACACAGATGGCATCGTTTACAAATCTGTAATCTTCAAATGCCAAAGTAGTATCCACGCACATTAATATTCGATAATTTATGATTCGGTGATTATTCCTTTGTACCTTTCTTAACTACGAACGTTCTCATTCCGGTGGTGACTGGTCTCACAGCTGTTAGTCATAAAGTGGTTAGTGAAACATTGGCCAATACACGATGTTTGCCGGAGGCTGGTTCTTCCTTGTGCTTGAATTCGCTTGAGGCGCGTGGGAAGTGCGCCCCTACCGTGATCATTGCAAACGGGAATTTCATCTTCGGTTTGACCAGTGGATAGAACGATTTACCAGATACATAAAAGACGAGGTTTGTTAGATTCCTTGGTCGCTGGTTAGCAATTGTTGAATTTGGTGGGGTTGAACGGAAGGGTAAGCACCTCCGTATTGTGTTTATCTTCGGGTCACTTTTACGCCTTCAACTCAAACATAAATTGCTTGTTTCTGCAGTTTCTTTCTGTGAGTACTTATTCACCTGTTCCTGTCGGACAAAGTATAATGGCTGCGGGAGCATACTTTTATCTGAAAAGTGTTTGAGATACACACAGCTTGGCTGAATAATAATGCGAGCAGGAGCATAAACAGGTAGACCGTTTCACATCCAGTGAACTCAAACCCTGTGGTTATTCTGGTCTATTAGTTTCGGCTTTTTAATTTAGTTTGCAGACGTCAATCTATAGGGATTCGATTTTGGTCACAGCGGAAGCGATTGGAATACGTCTACATACCCCCTCTGTGCTCAAAAAAGCATTTCGCAAGTATACTCCGCTCTTCATGGTCAACATCACACGCGACATATTCATCCCCCACCCACCCCTAATGACCTGAACCAATGCGTACGTGTGATGGCCAAACTACTATTACCATCCGGTCATGCAACTGGAATATGGATTATTTATTTTCCCATTTTGTTATGATTTTTCCCTCCAGCTCAACGTTTGACGTACATTGAGATGCTTATCCTGTAGACGAATCAATGCAAAGAAGATGGGTTACTACTCTGATTTTCTTGGGATGTGTAATGATGGTATATTTAGGCAATCTCCGTTTCATCCGTATTTACCTCCATCTCAGTCAGTTATGTAACAAGTGCACTATGTGCACGTGCGCAAGAAATAGGTGTTTTCGATTTCTACTCCGAACAGCTACATCACCCGCATCCGTTAAACGGATGCTTTAAAATTCCCACCTTAGCTGGACGCCGTCTTAGTCAGATTATCACGTAAATGAACAAAAAGAAAACATGATATAAGAGAATTTTGTCTCTCAAATTGGGCCCGTGAGAAATCCAATCACCTGACCACGGACACAGGATGCTGAATAGAACATCTTAAAGTGATTCAATAGTTTTCAGGTGATTCAGTTTGAATAGATGATCAACGAAATCGCGAATTGAATACCTGACGGCACTTTGAGTTGTTTTGACCTCCATAGATTTCATCAACAATAAAGTCCTTCAATCCAGCTGGGGTGCAAACCCGGGTGTTCAAAGGTCAAGGGCAAGAATGCTGCCTACTTGACTACCAGCAGCTGATCAGGTCAGTGTTTCTTTTGTCTAAGCACGATAAATCACCAACTCCATCAGTTTGTTTTGCCAATCTTACTTTGGGGAGCTATGACGGATTTCACTGCGTTTTGTAATCTTTCTATCCCCCTTCAGGATTGTCCAAATACATCCTTTGTCGGCGGAGTAAAATGCTCATCGAGAAAAGATAATGATGACAGTTAGTTGTTTGAATATATTAGTGTGGCAAACTATGAGTAAAGACTTAGTCAAACAGAAAAATCTTCGCTGAAATCCCAATGATATGATCGGACAAGTTCATATTTTCTTGCCATGAAATGGTCTGTGAGAATGAAGAGAAATACGTTTGGGGCTATATCGTATTTAGATGCTGACAAGTACTGCATAGAAATTCCATACAGAAACAAACCTCACGGAATGGACTTAACTTGCTTAGGAATTTTTACCCGTGGAATTGCAAATACAAGTGTCAGGGAATTCATTTCGGAATCAAGTCGGCGAAAATGCATTTTGAAACCGGTTTCGTAGCCCCTCGTTTAGGATTTCTTCAAAAAACTAAGCAAGTAATAGACTTGAGAAAATACAGCTCTTCGGTATCCATGAGTTTGCATGGGCTAAATCTAGAGTATAGTAAAGTGAATCACTTTTGACTGAAGAAGAGATTTCGTGAATCATGGATATGAGAATCTATGAAGATGATCTGCATTCGTGAGTTCAATATTTCAGTATAAAAAACGATCACAAGTATGTGAGCATTGTGACACGTTAGCTGAAAGCTCACTTACTTCATATTCAAAATGCAAATCCATTTTAAACATAAAAAATTGTAAAGCGAATGGATTCCTCTGTTTCAATGAGTAACAGTAATTCTCAGTGAACCGATCGCATTTTATTGATATTTTGTCATTTTTCCCACTCAAATCGTAAAATCAAGGCTGTATGTTCAGACCAGTAGACCAGATATTAGTGATCTACTTTGCTGATTACGAAAACAATGATCATCCTCAAATCGACATTGCCGGAATGCTCCAGTTTTGATCCTACCTCATGCCAAAAACTTGGTGACTGGCTTAGAGTAACAAGCATGCTACATACACACGAACACGACTAACTATTACTGTCAATTATCTATAAGAAAATGTCAGTGACAGAAATCACTGCCTTCACTGGACTGGGTGACTGAAAGCGTTAGCGGTGGGGTTCTCTTTATTTGCCAAGTAGTGCATAATTAGCTCTGATAAGGTGATGCATCTACCGCGTGCATTATTTCTAGTATCCAACACCCGACGAAAATGACCTGATTTTCGTCCATTCCACATGTATTTGTTTCTGTGGCACAAGGTACACTGCTCGCATTAGCAGAACCTCAGTCAAACACAGTCGAGAATGTCATCTGTGTTGATTCTTTTGAATACGCGTTCTGCTGGATTCTTTTTTCTTTCTAACACCGCAATCCCGACTGATATCGATACATATGGGGCTGCGAAATCCGTATGGATACATATAATCCGTACATTTTTGTTGTGCTGTTCTGTGTTGCTTACCCTCGCGTACCATTTGGAATGATCCCCTGAATTCCATACAGCATTACATTTTCACCTCGCAATATTGGGTGCTCATCATATGGTCTTGCAGCTGGGAAGCTTTGAGTATTACTAATAACGTCTATGCGGCAGCTTGCGAATAAATTTGAACGACTTGTGGGATGATGTTTTGCGTGCGAGACAATTCTTGGATGGCGAAAGACAATAGTTTTCGTGTATTGTTAAAGAATCTGCAGTTTAAATAACACTGAATCTTTCGTTTCATCATAAACCGACTTTATTAAAGTGTGATGAAATCAATTATATTTATATTTCCATATGTTCATTCATGTATGTCTAAATTCGGACTGAATACCAAGCAAATCACGGTACAATAAATTTTATCACAGGAAAGTATGTTCATAATTTGCTTGTGGGCACGATATTACTAGGTTGTCCAGGCCAAAACAGGTGAATTTTCTTGGATAATTAACAACAGCAGACTTCGTGTAACCAAAGCATGACTCGCAAGGCAGCGGGTTGGTGTTTGAAAACTGCAATCCATTGGGAACTCCTGTCCAGTTTATCTGATCGTTTGACCATAGGGCGGGGTCAAACGTCCAAGGTGACCGATAAACCTCAATGCCAGACGGAACCGATGACCACTGTCACAACCACAAAGGTGTGGGTGTGGCGTGGTTAGTCTGTCTTCTCTTGGTAGGTTTGGAATCAGTGTGTCTAGCTAACTGAACTAAGTGAACTGCCACTGGTTCAGAGACCCGGTTATAGCCCCGATGCTAGCTTTTCATCCTCTTACTTCGGTGGGAAACCGTCGTCACGAGAAGGAAGTGGAAAGAGCTTCTTCAGCACAGTCAATTTGGAATTCGTGGAAGCATGTGAACATGGGAGCATGTTGCGAGGTGCACAGGAAGGTTGACTAACCACAACCCAAGACACCCCCACCGACCACACAGGCTTTCTGGGGCGTGAAATCAGTTAGCTGATCATTAGTCAAATTCTGGTGATAGATTGCAAATTTGCGGTGAGAGTTACATTTAGTGAACTTCAGATCAACGAATCTCACGGCACTCCCGATTCTATACCGTGATTGCTGACGGAAGCCATCCAGTGTTATCTAAAAAAGTTAGAGGTATTCATGGACAGTACAGGAATGCTAATAATCTGAATTGATCAGTTGTCGTATTACCAATTCCCTCATTCAATGCGGAGAATGAGCAGTCCTGAGAAAAAGCAGTTTTTGCCTCATTCTTAGACGTAAAAGCACACATGTGCTACTCCAAATTATTTTTGGTATACAGGACGCTAATCACAAGAGCCTGTCTCCGTTCCGAAATGCTAAATGCTTTAAATTTGGTCAATTTGGGCATATTTAATCAGTTTGTCTACTGTCCACAATATTATTTTGAACTGCAGCAACCGCTGATGAGCAGTTTTCTAACATTTTATGACATGACTGGTCCCACATTAAGTGTTTCATCCTCTCAGGTCGGAGAGCTGAGGGCTATTCTGTGATGTACAATGCGATATTGGAAATTTCACTCTCTCACTTTGTTTCCATCGAAACACGCCTGATTTCATGATGTTGACTTTGTACTCAAAGCACTAGCTAATGCACCCGCCCATAAGAGTGAGTTCCTAGCGCAACCGGTCGGCTGTTTTTTGTTTTAGTTTCTGTGAATGTGATTTTCTTGTAACGGAGAGTTGATTACGATCCGCCGAACATATTATTGTTTCAATTACCGTTCTAACACAGCAAACGACAATCATATCTGCATCTATCGTACGAACCATAGGAATGATGTCTCCTTTGATGAGACAATGATTGAATGCAAATCCCCTCCTGTTGTCACAAACTATGTGAACCAATGTGAAGTTTCATGGGCAGCTTGTCTCTGCTAACGGTGATTTATAACCTAATGCTCTATCCCAATAAGACATACCGACGTTATATCAATAAAGTCAGACTTAGAGAACTTATGGTGATCATCGCGTCACACTCACTGCGGAACCTTGTCAAAATAAGTGAACTACACTGGCGTAAGAGGACATTTTTGTGGCGATATTTATCACAAATTTACCTGGGGAATGGAAATTTGTACTCACCTTCATTGAAGTATTCTTGTGAGTTCATCACAGTTACCCGTTCCCTCCGTTTATGTTGGTACAAGTTGGTACCTTTGAACTAAGCTTATTTCCCAGGTTTCCAGTCAGTCATGATTTGGATCTTTGAAGACCTTATT
>UZAN01048807.1:7277-23386 GCA_900618425.1 Echinostoma caproni | reverse complement strand
AGTCCACGTGACAATGCATTTCTAAATTACCGTTCAAGGATGAAAACTCCGATTTTCAGACACATTTTTGTGAGTTATCTGATAGAGTCTAGTTCAGTTACAGCCGTACACGAGTTCTAATCCCACTGCATTCATTAACCGTTCACAATGGAAATCAGGGACAAAACCGATCCGATTAACTCTTTATCTTCAATTCAGTACTTAAGCACAGATATCTGAGCATTCGCCCTTTTTATTATAGTTTCAGGTAATCCAATGGCACACAAAACGGTCACGATATCCGGTTTTCGAATGATTATTCATTTGTATGTTGATTCCATGAAAACGTCGAACGGCATGCAAGTTAGGCCATGTAAGTAATCGGCGTGTTCCGCAATCGGATATCATCACTGTTTGCAGTGTGTATCGACGATCAGAGAAACATGCCGCGGCCAATTTCCCTCAACCCCAACCCAATTTGATCACCATTTGAAGGTGATCCTATGCACCAAAAAAAGCCGATCTGTGGTATAATCCGTTCCGTTGATCAAGACCAATAATCCCAGATTAATGGCTCAGCTGTGCGCGAGTGAACATGATAAAGTTTATAGATCATAGAACCGATCTAACCCGATAAACAGATGGTGAAATATCAAGACTAATGTTTTTTCCAAGAGGAGCCAAAATCCTGAATACTCAGCACCCATCAGCGAGACGATTTTTACGACTAATTAAATGTTTAATTCCCATCAACCGGTGACGAAATTCGCTTCAAGCAGTGGTGAGGCGCGCCAGGGCGTGGTGGACAGACCGTCTCAACTTGTACAAAAACGTGATTCGGTCAAGCGGACACGTCTCTCTCTCTCTCTCCCAAATTTGTCGACTGCGGAATGGTTTTACACTAATACATGTTTGCTATCACGTTAGTGTGTGTGCGTTGTTCGGTAATTAACCGGTTGTTCGGTAACTGACGCACATTTGTGTTGATCTTGGTACAGATGTCAACAACTTATGTCAACGACGTATACGGTGTGTTTGCATGTTCCCGGGCACGAATTCCTCGCCTGATAAACACGTCTGTTTACGTGCCACTGCGGAATCGTGTCGCCAGACAACTGCTGTTTGTGAATACCTATATATATATATATGTATATATATATATGTATAGGTATATATATATATATATATACAATGGTATCACACACCGGCGATCGGATTCACCGAGTATTTACACACAGAGAGACGTGAGCTGTGTTTGAAAACAGCCATGCCCGTAGGGGACAAACAAACAGAGACAGAGAATAAGAGTCACCGCTGATTTGCGAACCTGAAAAAAACGACTGCTGCAGCTGGAAAAATAAGTTCTTGGATAAAATCTAAAGTAAGTCCCCTGAGGTTTTAGGATTGTGGTGAGTGAGCTTTGCTGTTTCTTTCTCAGACTTTAACTTCTCACTCAAGAGTTAGCTATGATTTTATTTGTTCCATTTCTGTTTTCCTCATTGTTTTAGTCACAAGAACAACTAAAAGTAATGAAAATAAGCATAACGTACGTATACTAACTTTGAAATGGGTCCATACAGCTGTGTCCAGTTTTGTCCCTCTTTTAGTCCGTTCACACAAACGTTCACAAACTCATTCGTTTAATTATCGATTTGATCAGATGGCAAACAGAGTGATTATCCCACTAATAACAAAACATTACATTACCCTTCAGGGTAGGGGAAACACTTGTGTATACCTCCGGGCTGTTTACTCACAAGAGCTGCTTTTCTAAAACCACGAAGTCTTGCGCGGTAAAAGCCATACATAACCGTTCTCGTTTTGGATTATACAAGAGGGATTTTTGCGGACGGATAATCTCACCCACTGACCAACTGCATTCTCTCTTCCAAAGTTATTACGCGCTATATGTAACGCACACATGGAGGTGGGGCTTTTTACACACAGGGTTCAGTACGACGCACTCATATTGCTCCATCTTAGTGTGAGTTGAAATAATTCTTCATGTACGGGGGAAGCAATTACGGTAGTTATTCCGCCACAACTATGCCCTGCGAATCATTCTTTGGTGCACATCGAGCGGTACGCGGTAATTTGCATTTGTATAGAATTTTACATGAACAAAAGATCAATATTTCAGCCAAAAGTTGCTCATGGTTTCAGCAAAAGCAAGGATGTTATACGAAGAAATTTTATCGGTTAGCAAGGATTCTAACGAGATAATAAACAGTAAAATTTATGTAGATATTGTTGCAGGAGGGCAATGAGCGATACACAGAACGTATTATGAGGTGTGGAGTGGCATCTGGATGGATCACAGGGATACCACGGTGTTCTTTTCGAAATTCCTTTGTTTTTTTCTGACCGCTTTTGAAGAGCCGCGTTCGTTTTATTGTATAATCATTCATTTAATTTAAGCAATCGCTAGAATAATAGTTTCAAATTAGTAAAGTGTTAAAGCAAGCATGGGCTATCAATTCTTTCTCTGAGAAATGTTACCTCGACCAATTTGTTTTCATACAATCCAATTTTTTCATTCGATCCATGCGAATGTTGGAAACTCGATGCATTTCAAATCAGACTGCATTTTGTTTTTATCTCTTCAACTTAACAATTGACAATTCGTCCGCTTCGGGCACTTCTGCTTCCAGTCTTCTCTTTTGAGAGCTGACGATGGGATATTCGTTTAAAACTTATCCTCGTCAAGTGGAAGAGTGGGTTACATGTACCAGGGCTTTCATATCAACTGCAGGTAGTCATTTGAACGCATCATTATGTCCCCCCCCCCAACGCTACCACTGGTACCGGTTCCCGAGATTTACCTTTCTCCGCGACACGTGACGGCAGACCGACTGACAGAGCACGCATAACGTGTGAGAGACTGCTGCTTTAGTCAGCGAAAATGATGTTGAAGCTCCAGACACTTGTCATGAATAGCGATGACTCAAAACTACACCTCCTGGGTACAAGTATATGAGTGAACTGACAGAAGCGTGCCGGATACACCTGTCTGACGAGTAGCAAGAACTGCGGAACCGGTCAAATTCAAAATTCCGATTTATATTCTGGATAATTTACAAAGTTGATGCTTATTGAATCCCATAGGGTCTTTACACGCTGGGTTCGGATGGTACTACGTTGAACTAACAAATTATCACGTTCTCTCACGGGTATTGAACAGTTTTCTGTTTTAAAGCTGGCTTGAATGAGTTGTAGTATATACTGCTTGGAATGGAGGAGATTTCCAGGTATTGCATACACTGAGGCTGAAATAATGAAGCCAAAAGTCCATCCGACTCCCTTGGAGCAATGGTTTAAAGGAAAGTCCCCAGAGGTGATCATTCCTGAATAGAGTTAGCAGAGTGCTACATGGGTGGTCAGATTTCTTTCATATTTCAAATATCAGCACCATGTCTCGCCGAACTCGGCGGTATGTAAGTGAATTGAGCCCACAGGTTTGCAGCTTTTCAACGTAGTTCTTGGTTTATAGCCCTTTGAAAATTTTGTTATATATTCTCTGTAGACTTTCGAGCACTTTTCTTTCTGTCATAGCCATGGTGGATTCGACACTTGGATAGCGTATTCGATGTGCGGTCTAGTGTATGTTGATAGCAAACGTGTCAATAGGTGTGATACCAAGGGTCTGAAAACACGTTCTAGTTCTTCAAATTGCTTTTGGTCGATTGATGATGCCTTAACACAATGTGTAGAACATCCCTGTTCCTCCGGATCAATAGCTTCCAGATTTTTCTCTTTTGGAGTACGCGATATTTGCCGATTCCCAAGTACATTTATCAATGGTGAATATGATCTCATTATTGATAGGGCATCAGTAAGCGCTGTCTGGTGGTTTGTGTATAGTTCTGTGATCTTCAGGATGTTGTACTGTTCTCCAGCTGTTGGTGTTGTCAGTGAACAACAATACTGTTGCCCCAAGGGTATCTGTTAAGTCGTTTGTGAATGCTAGGAAAAGGTACAGACCAAGTAGGGATCTTTGTGGAAGTCCAATTAAAGTGTCTATTGGTCCCAATAGCAAACCAATAACTAGAAATTATATGGTAAGTTGTCGAATAAATATTTTAGTCGAGGCGAGGAGCCATCCTGGAGATTCTTAGCTGTGGTGTATTCGCAACAGTACACGGTGTTTCGTGTTTTGTAAAGCTTAGAAGAAGTTCACGCAGACTGCATCGTGTGCTTACAGTTGTGTGCTTACAGTTTTGTCCGGTCATTCATATATTACCTGTTGTAAAATATTCTGTGAGAACCCTTAAGTCACGTTTGCTGCAGTTAGTATCATCTAACATGTATTTGAAATATTGAATCATAGTAACGATTCGAAAATGGACTGATTCCGGAAGGCCTGTCAAAACCAATTCACCCGCTGTTCGAGTCTTGTAAACTTTACAGAAATCGACTAAACCAGCGGTAGTACAAAGTCATGCCATGCGTGGATTCTTGGGTTCGCACTGTGTATCGGTCGGTGGTCATGATACAGTTAAGAGTTTCATTGAGAGTGAAACTTGAATGCAGGAATGACTGAATTGTGCGGGAATACAAAATATGAAAACCGGTCATTCTTTATTATTGACTATAAATCAAGCCGAAACCAACTCAACTTCTAATCAACCCCGAGAAATGCATAATCCACGAACATAATGAACTTATGTAATGATTTGAGCAGTACAATTAGTTGAGCTGAAAATTCATTCGTAAGAATGAACAATGAGCAATTCTTGACTTGAATTAGAATGTATGCTTGTACATTGTCATATAATTGATAAAGTTCTGTAATCAAACTTAACTCACAGGTACGTGCAGTTGGGATTTTGGTTAAGTGCTCTTGATTGGGACTTGTGATTGCCAGGGAACTCGGAGGTAAATGTGAATTAAAAATACTGCCTACTGTGTTTCGCTGGGACAGTTCAACCAAGTTCGTGAGATAGACCTTTGTGGGAGGTTTTCAATTGTAACAAACAGATAGCATACAATGTCTGTTCCTGTTGTGATATGCTTGGCTCGAGTGTATGCGACAGGATGTCCCCCGTGAACGGATGCACCAGACAACCGCAAGTGGACCGAGTATCAGTGTGGGCTGGAACTGTCGACAGACAGGAGGTTCTTCCTCTAGAGAGGGTTGACTGACAATCTGTAAGGGAGGAAAGTACAAACACCATGAACCAAACAGTCCAGAGTAACATGAACACGACTCAAACTCAAACGGAATGGCAAGATGCCAATGTCGTTACACCATAAGCCTAGAAGAAACTGGTAGATGTTATTTGAACAAACACTAATTGGAAATTCGAGTGAACCGTTATTTGATCTGATTTGCACAGCGGCAACTCATACGTCTGTCATACGATGGTTTTGGAATTCGAGGATCGGATGGGATGATAAATATGCAGTGCTGACTGATAAGCTCTAAGAAGAGCGAAACTCGAGCCCAGTGCTTCCTGTGTGTATGATTTACTGGATGAACTGAGGACTGCGCTTCAAGATGAAGTCGGAGAGTGTGTGTCTATGTATTTGTGTATTTTGTATTTTTTACCTCCTTTTTATTTTATTGAATGCACAAATGTAGAGTCAGCATTCAGGAAGGGGGACCGGGGTCACACGAAGTCTGCCTTGGAAGACGGGAGTCGGTGGAGCGATTCGAACCCGGGACCCCCAGATCACCAGTTGGTGGCCTAAGCACTTGGCCACCACCGCCTTAAACCGATAGTCTTCTTGTTCTAATCATTTGACCAGATGTTTCGGTCGGAAGTACTCTTTGTGGCGGTAAAATCACAAACTCGATCAATTATTTGAAAGACAATGAATGATATACTGGTTGTCAATTCAAATTTTTATATACTCTTTCTCCGACTGATCAATGCTTGTTAATTGTATTTAACGGTCCTCATATGATAAACACGAGAGCGTCTTAGGAGGTTCAATTTGTCGGTTGGGTGTGTGTTTGTGTGTGTGTGTGAACGGGGTTCGCAGCCTTGGAACTCACCATGAAGAGCCCTCCCCCCCACACACAGAACGGTTTAGCATCCATAATGTTACTGAAATGAACAGAAGGAACACAGTGGACGAATCAGTAACGCAAGTTTCATGGCCAAAGTGATTAGTTTCACAGTGTTATCCTTCAGCATACATCTAGTTCCAAAATCAGCCTCATTGAGTCAGTTACCAGCACTGCTTGATGGAAAAGGTTCATTAGGGGACCAAAGGAACACGACAAAAAACCTTGTTTGCCCTAGCCCATTGGCCAGACAGAGAAAGCATGAAAGTGTTCCGGGATTTTTGTTCACCACTATTAGTCAATAAGGCAGGTCATTTTTAATATGTCGTTAAATGCATTTCATATCAATGTGTAACTACAGTACAGGTTTCGCCAGATCGGATTTGGACAGATCTGAACTCGTGTGACTAGATGGACTGAGTTCAGACTCGAACATGTGTCAACGTTCCATTATTACACATGTGTTCTCGCATCCAACAATTTTAAGCAATAACAAAAAATCTTTACCTTGAGACCAAACGCGAAGTCATCTAACCACGTAATAAGTGTATTAGTTTTCACAACGACAAAAATAACTTTCTACTAAGAGCAGTTGTAGAGAACCAACGGATTCCTGTAGGCTGAAAGCTAAACAATTTGATAGCGTTTGGGAGCAGTCCTCTTGGCCTTTTATCTGAAGTCATGTAGACCGAAAAGATTAGCTTTTTCTTCTTTGAAAATATTTAGTATATTTTTGGAAAATCAGATGTACCACAACCCGTCCGAGTCTTCTAAATACCGAACAGTATAGGTAATTTCAATCTGATTTTACAATAAAGAGTGGCATTTGCCGAACAGGTGCCTGGAAGTAGAAGAGACCTCTGTCCACGGAGGTGAGAGTCAATCTACTTGCAATTTTTATTAAGAGTATTGGTTTTAAATTGTCAGACTCTTCTTGGATGAATCAGAACGATGAGTCATTGATCTGACAGCGTGATCCACCTAACACGGTGTTGTGCGAAAATCTTTTGGAAACGGTTATTATGTTTAACCACTGGAATATTGTAAATGATTTACTTTTATCGTAAATAACCAAGATCATTATGTGCCAAATGTTAGTGGGCGTTCACCTTTCAAATGCTGCAGCTATCTAGTCCTTTTATCCTTGTAGACTAAACTTCGATAACATCTCTCTGTTTGGAACTCGTTTCAAGTGTGAGAGTCAGTGGTCAAAGAAGGAGCGAACGTCCTATCACTTACTGATCTCCTTGGGCTGTTTCAGTCTACGTGCATTTGTACTATGATCTAATTGTATGCTTGCGGTCACACAGGACAACTCTTTTGTTGTTTCTGGGATTTATCAACAGCGCCTGCTATTTTTGTGCCCCTGACCGGACTTTAATCTCAAATCTGTGAATGGGGAGTAGAAATGCTTATTTCTGGGCTACATGGTCAACGAAGAACATCTGGAATGTGTAGTACGTCTAACCGTCTATCTTTACCAACCCCAATAGTCTGTAAATAATGCTTTCCATTGGTACTTTGATGGTAATTGTGGTGGATGTATCTGATAGACTGAAATGCAATTAAAAAAACAGTAAAGTGTAGAAGTGATAGATGTGACAATGTGTATTGATTGTGAAACGTTTCACACGAAATTACCAAAGTGAGCTGTATTAAGTGAGAAGTGATTTCACTTGGTTACTTTACCGGTGGATTATCTTTTTCAACGTTAGAAGATCATCATCTAATTCCCCTTTTATAAAAAAATGACTAGGGAAGACATTGCTTCGTGACTGTTGTACGTAGTATAGTACGAAAACATAAAATGTTGTTAGGTTCAACTCATCTACTCATCTACTTAGATTTTTCGCCTCAAACTGAGCTGTTTAGAGGACAAGATTTCCAGTATACCAAGGAAAATTTGCTATTTGATTCCGATTGGCAGATAAATCTAACCCTCATCCTGAACTGATGATCTCGAGCAAGGAGCCTTTGGCTGCTCAGCGCTCTTTTTTGGCCATTGCACAATTCCCGGTCCTGATAAAAAACAAACATTGAAACGCATACTCCCTCTAATTCTAGTTGTTTTAAATGTTGGACGCATGTGTGGATGTGCATGAGATGTCCAATTCAGACATCAGATTGATATGGTACAAAATTAAATTTAAATTTATCGTACATCACTCTAGCGCCGGAAAATTTGAGTATGCTCTGTAGCTACTCAATCGAATGCCATCTTTAGTTGGTGTATTTAATCAGTACTGACCGTTCCTCGCTCGACATCCTGTTCAGACCTACCATGGCATCTCGTCGTTGTAGTCTTCAATCACATCTGGAACTTTACACCAAACAGTAGAATATAAATGGTGATGTACACTCCGTTGGCTAATCTGCATGACTTAGCTGGTCCGTGAAGTACCGTTCCAAATTCATCTCTGATCCAGGAATTTCATCACGACCATTCGAAACGATGATTAGTACAGGGCTGTTAGTCAAGTTGTTATAGTTTCCAATCAGTCGATATGATTGTGATTCTGCGAAGAACAGCAGGTTAATCGACCTAAATAAACCTGCAGCATAAAGTGCACATTCAGGAGTAATATCAGCGTCTCATTGGCGGGCTTTCGATCTACCACCATCCATTCCAAAAAAAGGAAAGTTGAATTGTGTTTCTTTCAAATGATAGGACTTTATTTATTCCTAGGAATCTTACTCAACAGTCAGAATGAAGATTGGTATCAAGCTTCTTTTGTCAAAAAATCTTTAAAAAGTTGCTATTGGACACACTGTATGAGTGTCTATGGTATTGGATTGGCGTTGCACCCGATATTTTGCCTTTCATAAACGACAATCGGTTTCCGAATAGAAAGAATTAAACGTCTCACGTGACTGCTTCATTTATAATATAACTCGGTAAGATGTCTAACAACTAGACCTTAAGCTTGAAAGCATCGGAATTATAAGTTATTCATGCCGAAATTGTTTGCCAGACCGTGTTTGTACAATGCGCCATACTGGTATTTGATTCTTTGCTGCAGACGCGTATCCATGCCACCACGAACAGACTCAGGGAATATAGAAGCCTATTCCTTGGAATTTTTTCCTCTCAAATCAGACCTACTGGCAGTGGACAACATACTGATCAGCGAAGAGCTGGGCAAGTTGTAAACCATTCTGGATGGTTTGAATCCTGGCTTGCCTCTGTTCAACATGCCCGTTGCAACTTGAAGGAGTAAAGTGCACATAAAAGATTCAGTAGGTCCTAATTAAACTCTCAAACTGAGAATAGAGGCAACAGAGAGTGTGGATAATGTTGGTGGCTAATTACGAATGAAATTTCGGTAGGCATACCCCGGGTTCCATTGGTATTTACCAACGCGAGACACCTCTAGCACCGCTGCGATATTCGTTCATATGGAATAGGTCAGGTGTAATGTTGCACCAGTTCGGTCAGTGTTTTTTACATGGTACAGAGATTTGACCGTCAGGAGAATGGAAAAAGGATGAAGTATTGGAGTTCAATCATCACTGTCATTACCGCACTGCACATGGCCGGTGGAGCGACCGGGAGAGCACTGTTAAAGTAAGCACTGTTGGCGGTTTTATGGAGTAAATGCCGTTCCACATCGCTGGGGAGTAATATCTTTTGTTTGTAATAAATGTAATCAAAGGTAAGCAAAACCCAAGTCTCATTCATCTGTAAAATAACTTAATGTTGATGATAAAGATGTTGCTGGTGCATCATCATTCACTTCGCTACACCTCTTCCCTACTCGGGAGAGAACGTTCCTCGTGGCAAATGTGTGAGTTCCAAAAGCTCCAANNNTGTGATAACAAGTTATATCAGGTCTTGGAATTAGGCTATTGGGTGACCTTGAATTCTACTTCTTCTGCCTGAGAGTACTCACGGACTACAAACCAGCACACCTATTTCATTTGACCTAGCTAGCACTTGAATCCTTATTTGAATACTAATCCAAAATGAATCAATTGCAATCCATGCCCGCGGTCATGTGATTTCTGTGACGAGAGACTCTCCTCAAACGGAGTAAGAAAGTGCGAATTAGTCAGCATTGCTTCTGTCGATTGCGCACTCGATTTCGCCAAATCCATTCACCAGAAGGATTTCTCGTTCCACATAAAACCACTGTCCTAGTGGTGCCTGTGCCTGTGCTCCTCTTTGTAATTCTTTGGACGCAACACTAAGTTGACATTTTTCTAATTCGGTTTCACTTTTCAGGCTAAGCATTGCTCTGAGACAATGCACGAATCAACCTTTGCCGGCTGTCTTCGACACCCTCTACCGGAACTTGGTCTTTTCGCCTGTTTTGTCGGATTCGTTTGGTGGCTTCGTGGACTCCCGTTCATCCGAGCCTATGTACTTCCCCCCGGACCCTATGGATTACCATGGATTGGTTACACCGCTTGTCTCGGTAACCTGGACTGTAACCGCTTTTGTAATGTTTGTCCCAGGCGTGGTTACTTTTTTCTATTTTGTTTCCTACACTAATCTGTACACGTTATGCTTGGTGTATTATACAGCGGGAATCTATTCACTCATATCCGTTCATGAATTGATCCTGTGAACTCCTCCTTACGCTTTCGATTCTCATTCGTGCACTCATAAGTTTATTTTAAGCTTCCGCTAAAACCAGTCCATCGCGTGAGGTGAAGTTCTATTCTCCGTAAGTAGGACAAAATGTACCCGGGCGGAACCATTACGAATGTGTATTTTTGACCAAATATGAATAAAACTGAACTAGGGGAAAAGGTGCACTGATGGAACTTTGACTCCAAACAGAACTATCAATTCAACGAATCCAAATAGTCCTTATCAAATACAGAACCACAACCTAAATGATTATTGGTTTCTTTCACATGAATGAATTTGAAATTGTGCAATCAATTTTCGAATAGTCATACACGCAGAAGTGGGGATTCAAGTGATATTTATTATGTACTTCAAGAAAATGAGCTACAGCATAAGTCAGACCTTCAGGACCGGATGTTACTTGCCACCTTCACCTTCAATATCTGATCAGAGGATTTGAATACTCTAAATAATCTTCACTAGGGGAGGGTGCATTTTGAGTACCCAAAAATGGATACATTCACTTCGCGTCACATTGGCATGTTCTTCCAGTTACCACAGTGAGTTTTTCACTTGACAACTGGCCGGGGTAGAGATTATGTATGAACGAAACGCTTCTGGTTGCGTAACGGGCGCGGGGGTAGGGCAAACAATTTGTTTCCGTTTGCTCCAGCCGTACACAGTCGGACAAAGTGTATTGATTTGGATAATAATTGGGGGAAAACGTCCTAACCAAGGGGGAGGCGTAATCCAAACGGTGACGCATGTAGGATTGCTTTGTGCATGGTTCAATGAGATCCTCATCGCTCTGGATCTAACAATATTGAATGACTTACCTGTATAAATGGAACTACCCAGTTGAAAACACAGCCTGTTTCGCCTATCGGATTTTATTTCCTATGTTGCAATTAAGGCGCTTCATATACATTGATGTGTCTAAATGTCTCTCTCTATCTCGTTGTGCCTGTCATTCAGCCTATTTATTTCCCGTTCCTTCCCTCTCTACATCTCTCAATCCCAACAGGCGCCAATGGGTTTGAAGAAATGCAGAAGCTGAAAGTTAAATATGGAGATTTGGTTTCTTTCACACTACTCGGTAATACGGTTGTTGTACTGAACACGTCCGAAATGGTGCACGAAGCAGCGATCAAACATCGACCCCAAATCGGTCGATACACACTTACTACAAATCATTGGTTGGCGCAAGGTGACGGTAAGTTGGTAGGGATTTTGCTTGCAGAATAAGCTGTCCACATTTGACAGTGAAACTCAAATATTTGATTGACTTATTTGATCAATTTGCTTGTGATTCTCCGATTCTTCACAAATCAACAATCGATTACCTTCGTCCAAATAGGCATTTCCAACTACGACACACCGAGGGCACTCGAGCTAAGGTTGGCATTCTTTCGTCATCTATACGGATATGAAGATATGATCAACTACTTAGGGGATAATGGAAGCACATCGGAGATCCGTGATACGGTTCAAGCGGAAACAAAACGGCTTCTTCTGTCTTTAAAGAACAATTGCGGTATTCCAACGGATGTCTTGTAAGTGATGCATACCGCTGAAGATTGTGCATCACATTGTGGTGCAGTCTTATGAGTTTTTTCCACTCTTGAGATTACATTTTGTGATGAACAGAATAAACTGCTGAATTAATATCGTCCATTCATAACAGTCGTCCTCGCATATTCCTTGATGTACTTTCATACAACCATGTTATCGTGGAAAATTCTTTTTGAAAATCTCAATTGTGTATGTAACATTCAGTCTTCTCGATGGAGCTGACCTCAAGACAGTGATTGTTTAGACAATTGCTTCCTAATGTATTTTCAAATCAGATTGCGAAGGTAAAGCTAGATATGGACTGTGATTTTGGATTGGTTTTACCTCCCAAATCATGTGCTTATTTGACATGGAGACGTGTAAAATCTGTTGTAAAGACGATGTTACAAAGATCCTTCGTATCATTGCGTGCTTCTGCAATCAATAATCTTTTTTATAAAGTAGTTATTTCCCTTAATTGGAGGATTTGTGCCAACCATATAGTGAGCTTCATCATTTCCAGAGTAAACAAAGCGTGAATTGCAAAGCTAGGAATCGCTGAACGGCTGTTTCGACCAGATTCGGTCTCATCAGTAGTGCGAATCCATCGTCCCAACTGGAAATCAAACACATGACCTCATAGGTAGAACGCGAACATAAAACCTACAACTGATCAGAACGTTTTTATTTTGGACATGCAGGATACAGCAAAACATCTTTGGGAGCTTATTGCGAACATCGTGCCTCGCTCATCTCAGCACAAGCCTCCAGGGTTATGACTTAGTTGGAAACATTCAAGTCCAGCTGCTTCATTTGCTCTTCAAGCGACGCAATCCACCATATAAAATGTGGTATTATAACTCCATCGATTCTCGATCTGTGAAGGTTTCTGTTTGGTATAATTCTATTTTACTCGGCTACCGAAATACGGTCGATGTCACACGCACTACACTACGTTTACCCCAGTTTTCTTTCAACTACTCCAATGTATCATAATTTTCCCCTAGTTTAACCTGACGCAACAAACTATACTTTTTTTCTATTGGCGGTAGGTTTTCCGTCGCGTGAGAAACTCCACCGTAGTTTCTTTTTTTCATTCAAAACTCATTTATTCACATGCATGATGAGAGGCATCTGTCAGAGTCAGAGTCTGTGAAAACGTAATGACGGGTGCATAATTCATGTCCGGACCCGAGCAGAGATAACCTCAGTCAGAAAAAGAAAACACTGCTGGAGATTTATTTATAATAACAACATGATAGGTATTCACATTCCCTTATTTTTGTCCCTTTTCAATGACATGTACGGTAGATTGATAAATGATATCACGGATAATTTTTCATCATATATGCTCGTAAATGCGCATGTAAAGTTGATTAGAAAATCCAAAATACGGTTGAGGTTAATTCACAATAACTATGATTCATAGTTCCTCATGCTCTGAGGTCAAACGCTCCATCTATTGCCGATCAGTCGGAAGGTGTAAATCTTCACGATCGTCCAGCTCATTTTCATGTCGAAAGCCCCGTGACCCGATGTGAACTGGTCGTTCAAGTCCTCGCGTTTTAGGTTGCCAATTATCACAAATGCTAATTTGGATCCGAAGACTTCAAAAATGAATCACTTCCTTTGTGTCTAGGAAAAGTTATGTAACGCAAATGAATGGAACAGAGTACTGTTCTAGACTCCCGTCCCCGTTTACTTTACCATTAGTTGATCACAGTACTTTTAGATGTATATCATACATGAAATGACTTTCTATGCCCTTTCTCATTGCTCAAAACCAGAGAGGGAGACTAGATCTAATCAGAAGCAGGTTGACGTTACTAACACGACGCATAAAAATCTCTGTGAAATACTGAACCGAGGTTCTGTAAAGGTGTGGATCTATGTATGGTAAAACAGGGCAAATGAGTTTTCCTCGCTGATAGTACGCCTTTCTTGACTCCTATTCTGTCCGTTTTGCTATCAGTTGGCTTAAGCAAAACCCTGTTTGACATTTTGGTGCTTCGTTTGCAGGCCACTGGCTCGCTACACTGTTTGGAATATTATGTGGAAAATTGTATTCGGACGATCATGTGATCTCACGCGAGAACAGATAGAACATTTGCTCGACCAGATCAGTACAAACAATACGGAGAACAGTATGCTTCAATTGATACAATTAATGCCCAAACAGTGGTAAGAAACAGCCCTGTGTGTCATCACTTCTTTCTGAGCCAGTTATTTAATACCCAGTCTAAAATGGGTGATTGTTTTTGACAAATAATAATGAAGGTTATTTTTTGACGATAAAAACAAGAATGACATTCCCAAAACATGTTCTACTCCTTTTATCAGGTTATACATACTGGATCGAATTCCATGGGCAATGAAACTACTGGGGATGGACAAACTCAATCGGCGGTACACTGAGGTGAACGCTTGTCTCCGCGCCCAGCTCAAGTCCTACGAACAAAGCCAGGATAAATCCCCGAAAGCTCTGCTCTATCGATTACAGAATGATCAGAGATTGAACATCCAAAGTAAGACTTGGGTCATCTCCGAGACCTTGATTTTGTGGGACCGATTATCGCGAGACCACAGAATAGTGTTCAATATGCATTTCCCAGGTTCTATTAAAATCTTACACATGAAAAGTTGGAATTATTACTTCAGCTATTGATAATTGAGGGCCTTGGAAACGATCCAGTAGTGACTTCTTCAATCATTTCCGTGTACTTGAGAGCCAATTGTACTTCGCCCATCAGTGTTGCACTGCGCATGCGTGTGATGTCTGCTATCGTAATTGACGTATGTGAGTGCTTCAAAGGGGTACGCAGGATACAGGGGCCGTTGATGTTCGATCGCCCAATCACAAGTCATGAAACTTACTCCAAGGAGGGAAACCCACACCTAAGACCACCAAGAGTGCCTGGTGCCTCTGAGCAATCGAATAGGCTAAGCTAAGCTTGATACTCTAAATAACTGTGAACTTTTTATCCAAACTTTTGCATTCATTTTACATACATAAAGGATGTTTCCCTCATTACCCGCTGAATACCATTCTTCAACTGATCCCTGGAAACACTGTAAGGACCCGGATGTATCCAATCTGATCTCAATGTGAAATTTGCTACTGCGATGTACGATGATAAATTGTTAAAAGAGGTCAATACACGGACTGTGAATTTTCCGGGGAAAGACTTCAAAGTTTTTTTCACACATTTCTGAATTCAGACTGTGTGCTAAACAAATTATGGTACAATAATCTTTATAAAAAATAAAAAAGTTCCATGAGTTGCATGTGGGAGGAATACTGCCAGGTTTTCCGGGCCGATGTATGTGAATTTTCCTTAAGAATCCATAACCGGAACCTTCGGCTAGCCAAAGCCTGACCCGCAAGGCAGCGGGGCGGTGTGCGAAACCGGCAATCCATTGGGGGACGGTGTCCAGTTCATCGGACCATAAACCCTTTGGACGGGGTCAAACGTCCAAGGTGCCCTCAATGCTCAATCGAGCCGGTGACCACTGCCACACCGAGGAGAGTGTGGATGAGTGTGGTTCGTACGCCTCTTCTTGGTTGGTGTGGAATCAAGGTTTTTGCCCAACCCCCCTAGGTGAACTACCAGTGGTCCACCAACCTGATTATAGCCCCGGACGTCGGCTTTTCGTCCTCTCAATTTGGTAAGGAAGAACCGTGGCCACGAGAAGGTAATGAATAAGGCTTCCTCAGCATAGGCCAGTTGAGACGCTTGGTAGTATGGAGCATTTCGCGAGGTGTGAAGGAAGGATGACCAGCTGCAAACCTAGACATCCACCCCGGACCATACTGAGGCCTTTTGGAGGTATACTTCGACGTAAGCTCGGTTCTAATGGTGTGACCCTCAAATGCTAAATTAATTAATCAGATCTCAGTTAGTTCTGGTTGGTTACCTGTAATCCATTTTTCTGATGAAAACAATAACTGTTAGAGTTGGATTCAAATTGTAAGCCCCCTTTAATCGACATGTGATA
>UZAN01048805.1:0-20235 GCA_900618425.1 Echinostoma caproni | reverse complement strand
AATATCAAATCCATTTTAAACAGTTGTCGCCATGCGTGGGCTCTGGAATATTGAACGCATATATCATAAGGAGAAAGTGATCTATTTGATTGTCAGAAATTGTTCGAATTTCTCTGGACAACGGAACAATACATGACTATGTTGACCTCTTAAAAACACTTGACATTGTCTTGGTGTTGATCATATCACTGATTAGTGGAGGGGGTTTCCATGTCATCATTGTATGTTCAATTAATGGAAGTAAAATGTAAGATCACCTTACTGGTTTTGTCGAAAGCGATCTGTCGGACATAGCGATAACCAAGCTCAGTGAAAAGACAAAGAGCGTATAGCATAGTTTGGTAAAAGGCTGCATTGATCTCACGGCACTCATTCTATCCTCGAGCTACCCCCTTCGGTTTTTGTTATCGAACCTAGTTACAGAGTCTTTATGTTGTGCAACCGGTCTTCGAGGTTATGGGACCGACTGAATGGGGCTTCATTATGTTTGGTTTCTCTTCGTTTCTTTTATGCACTTCACAGCACTGCGCAAGTATAATAGTCCTACATTGTGCATAGCACTTGGAAGCACGTGCTTTGTGTTGTTGTTGATGGCGCAGTATTATTATGATTATCGTCATACTTCGCATGTCGGGCCCCAGATTGTGTACCAAACAAATCACGGGGCGAAAACCTTCATTGAAGACAAATCAGTTCATTATCTGTAGAATACAGCCTGGCCAAAGGAGGAAAATTTCCTCGGGATGTTTACTACCGGATTTTTCGGCGGGTCAAAGGTGAACCCCGCTAGGCAACCGGGAGGGGGAGGGTTGGGTGGCATCAAATCCGCAATCCATTTAGGGTCCAGTTTCAATTTGTACCGTGCACTTTCGTGAGCCCGTTTTGGTCTCTTGGCTGCCCATGTGGATGAATTAAGGGTTAAGAGAAAACGGAGAATTTCGGTAGGCTTAGGTTGCAGAGATGATCAGTGGATATACGAGCTCCCCTGTTTACGACAGCCTCCTAACCATTGATTACACTGGTCCCGCGGTTCCTAGCCGAGGAGCCTAACGCGACATCGGCTTGAAAACAAACATGATGCCAACGCAAAACAACGATAATGAAGTTATGAAGGAGTACAGAAAGATTAAATGGAACAGGAGGAGAATAAATTAATGGATGTTTTTTGATAGTTTCACTGTACACCCTTTGCAGATTTTTTGTCTGTTACGGGAAACGGGGTTTCACCAAGCAAACCGCACAGCAATCACGCCACTGACATCTATTCTGAGCCATATCTTAAAGCGTCTCTAACCATCGGCAATCCTCATCCCTTGGACCCCAGCTTGGAAAGCGAGCTGCACCAACAGAAACCAAGGCTGAGGCTAACTTCTTCTTACCTCTACGCCATGTCATGGTTTGATTGCCGCGGCGCTTCTGCCAACCTTGCCCAACACGTGCAAAAAAAGCACGGAGAGGTAGACGATGGGTAGGCATACGCGAAACATGATCCAACCATCGGGGGTGGTGTAGAAGGATTCCTTCCGTTAGAGAACGACTATCAGTACCCAGCACACGCCGACGAATTTCGTCATTGCTCACCCAGTGTTCCAACCAGACACGAGCAATGCTTCAGAGAAATTGGTGGTCGAATACGGCAAGTCGATTGGCATCCTCCACTCGAAGAGGCCAGGTCTCGCAACCGTAAAGCAGAACAATACGATGTACACCCTTTCCTTAAGGAACAGTTTGATGTCATGGCGGTGCCACAGATGTTGCAGGTTGACGAAAGCTGTCGTGTTAGGCTCCCTGGTTGGGGACCTCGTGATGATCCTTACCGATGGTTAAAGACAGCGATACGGCTGGGTGTCGTAAACGGTGGCGTTCGTGCATCTCCTCAATTTCTTTGCAACCTTAGACCACTGAACTTCTCCATTTTCTTTTCGACTCCACTTTCAACTTTCTTTTCTTCTATTCTTCATCCAAATGGGCAGCCAAAAGACAGCAACCAAAACCGGCGCTCGAATATGCGTGGTTAATGGTAGTTCAAACTGAACTGACGAAAGCTGCTCTGGATTTTGCTATTCATGATGTGATCTCTTCCCCAACCCCACCTCCAGTCGTGACTAAGCTCCCGACGTACTCAAAGTTCTCGACCATTGCTGAACTGTTCAATGAAGTATTCCGCCCAGCGATCAAGTTGTGGACCCTTATTGTGAATAGCTTGTCCCATCTTATCGCTGACTGTTCCACTAACTGAAGTTCGCCCCCGTATTGCGTATCAGTTGGAAGTTTTTTTTACTATTCCCTGATGCCGCTGCCAATTCCACTTCACTGGCTATTGTTGCCCACCAGTTTTCACGATCCTTTTTGAGGCTCTTTGTCAGCCAACGTTGCAGACGCTGCTTAACCCTGTTTTGCTCCTGGCATGTCGGGATTCGTCGTCTTTGTTCCATCAGTGATACAGACTCATCAGATATCCAATGCCTCCGTCGAGCTTGAGGCTCAGTCCCATAAGCAACATTCGCTGCGGAATGCATTGCTCGCCTAATCCCACTGCTCATCTACATCATCAGGCTGAGGCGCGGTTAGCCCACGCACTAGCTCTGGTTCTTAGCGCACATGAACTGCTGGAACAGACGCGATGATGAGCTACCCAAGTTTGTTTGTTTTTTCGTCAACCAGTCATTCGATGAATGAATTGCATCAAAATTACTTCGTGATCAGACTCAACGCCGGTGGTTCAGTAGGACCTGCAGTTTTGCACTGAACCACGCCAACGGTAGCTTATTGTTATGTGGTGAATTTTAGTAAGCATACCAGTGGGACTGGAGCGCCACGTCGCTGTCCGTCGAAAGCTCTGTCGGAAGTTGGTACTGGATAGGATAGATGATGGTCTGCGCAGAACTGGAGAAGTCAGTCGCCCCTATCTTTTCGTTGACAGGGTAGACCTCAACTGCCACCCATGCAAGATTATGATGCGCCCAGTTTTCTAACCTGCTCGTTGAAGTCACCTGCAAGTACAACTTTGTCGGAGCTTCTACTCAACCGAATGAGATCAGGGAGTTCACCGTAGAGAGTGTCCTTTTTTGGGTCAGAACCTCAACTTGTCGGTGCTTATACCGATATGATAAACAAACACCTCTTGGTTCTGCTTCTCTTCCGGATGCTGATTGAACCCTGGAGACGAACTGCACATAAACGACTATTGACGGGGTGCAATCGATAATAGAGGACTCAGCTCTGTTATTGAGTACAGTACCTCCCCACGCTGACCTACTGCACGGGCTTCGTCGCCGCCTGATGTGCTAAGAACGTATCTAGAGGACAAATCTAGCGCACCCAAGTGACTTATAGTAGTAGGATCCTAAATTCGACTCTTCCATTCTGTTGTACACTCCAGACAAACTTGTTGACCTACGCGCATCAGGGTCCTCACGTTGAAGGTTCTCGGATTCAATGACCGACGAGGCTTTAGAAACTGCATTTTGTTGCGTGGTACATTACTTTCAGTGCTATTTAGTAACGACCTCTGGTAAGTGACATTTGATTTTGCTTGAGGGACTATTACAGGTCCGAAGAAGGGGAAATGGTGAGGGCTGGGTATGGAAGACAACGAATTGAACAAAGTTAGGTGTATCTGAGCAGTAGCCAAGTTATCACTACCCACCTCAACCGATGCAATAGGCAGCGCGGTCCTGATTATCCTGCTTCGCCGTCCGATGTAGTATGGAATTATTTTTAGTTTGTGTATGCAATGGAGTTTGATAGACGGGTACTGCTAGGGTGTCCAGCCACTAAACAGGAGAACCATTAGAGTTCTCGTCCAAAGTTTATAGTTCTGACAAGAACCTGACTGCGAGGAGGAGTGGGACCCATTTACTTGGATCGATTACTCCTCCACCATTTTTACCGACTGAAGCGCCAATTCTAGTCGAACCCCTAACCTGGAGGACCAGGATTCTGAACTTCGTCTGATCTCTATCCATTGACGTTCCAGGCATGATAAGATCTCCTGGCTTGAAAACAAACAAATCACATTACAATAATCTTTATAAAAAGGAAAAAAGGTTCATGATTTGTTTGTGGGCGGAATACTGCCAGGTTGTCCAGGCCAAGGCAGGTGAATTTTCGTGAGGACTTCACAACCATCACCATCCAAGGTACCCGATACACCTTGATGCCCAACAGAGCCGGTGACCACTGCCACAACCAAAAAGGTGTGGGTTAGTGTGGTTCGTACGTCTGCTTTTGATTGGTTTGGAATCAGGGTTTTTAACCAACTTCCCTAAGTGAACCAGTGGTCCACCAACCCGTTTATAGCCCCGGATATCAACTGCCAGCGGTTCATCGACTTGGTTGTTAGCTTTTCGACCTCTGTATCTGGCGGTAAAACCCTCGCTACGGAAGGTTGTGAATAGGGCTTCCTCAGCAGAGGCCATTTGAGATGCCAGATTGTATAGGAGCATTTGTTGAAATGCAAGGGAAGGGTGATCAGCCGCAACCCTAGACGTCCACTCCCGACCATACTGAGGCTTTTGGAGGCTGCGATTAGCCTCAGTATCGCTTTTCCGGTTTCCTCTCCAAACTCAATGCAACGCCTACAGTCAATCATTATCCTGATTTCGTAATTCAGGTTTCTGCATAGTAAAACAGCATTGACCAAACCATTACAATGTACACTTGACCTTTCACAGAGCAGAATGTTACGACGGCGCTATAAATTTCTCGAAGTGGCCGATACCAACCGAGCCTTTTGCACGCATACCGACAGTGCATGCGTGGTGCGTCAACTAGGTGAAATATAGGTTCAGTTCAGTTCAGTTTAAACAATCATTAAACATGGATTTCAATGCGACGCATTTGGTTGCTGTCCTTTGGTTGTCTATTTGGGTGAACAACAGAAGGAAAACAAGAATGTTGGAAGTAGGATCGAAGAGGAAATTGAGAATTTCAGTGGACTACTGATGCAGAGAAATTGAGAAGATGCATGGATGCCACTGTTTACGACACCCAGCCATATCACTCGGTGTGTCCAACCATCGGTTACGATCATCCCGAGGTCCCTAGCCAAGGAACCTAACGGGATCTATGTGACCCAGACATCTGTGGCACTGTGACGACATCCGGCTGTCTGTGGAGGATCGAGTGTATGCCACAGCAGTTCGGCCAGTCCTGCTCTACGGTGCAGGGACTTGACTATTACGGGAACAGGATAAAAATAAAATTTCGGTGTTCGAACACCGCTGTCTACGTCGCATTACACGAGTCTGGACGAATAATGCTGGAGTCAGGCGTAGAGTTTTAGGAAATCACGGTTGCCCACTGGGGCAATTGATCGATCTCGATAGATTACGTTGGTTGGGGCATATGTTACGCATGCCACCAGATAGGTTGCCACGGTGCGCGATGTTTGCCGAGGCAGTTGGCGATTGGAGAAAAGGTCAAGGGAGGTCAAACGAAGACCTGGCATGAGGGTATGAAAACCCTGACCAGGAGACTAGGTCACACAAGCCCCGTTCGGCTCCCTGGCTGAGGACCTCGGAATAATGGTTAGAGACACTGAGTGATATGTCTGGGTGTCGCAAACAATGCCGTTCGTGCATCCACTCGTGATTACCCTAACACCATTCTATATGAATTTGCTTTCAACATTCCAATCTCATTCTGATCTTTTATCCAAATGGGACACGAAAGTGCATGGTTAAAAACTGAAATGACCCAGACTCCTGGTTACTGTTTTCATACCCTCATGCCAGGTCTTAGCTTGACCACCCTTGGCTTTGTTCCACCCACTACCTGTCTCGGTAAACGTCGCTCGCCTTGGCAACCTATCTGATGACATGCGTATTACGTGTCCCAACCACCTGCTCCAGTGGGCGACCGCCGTTACCCAAAACTCTGCGCCTGACCGCAGCATTGATCTTCCGCATGCCCCACCAGATTCGTGCAATGCTGTGTAGACAGCGGTGTTCAAACACGGACAATCTCTATTTTTATCCTGTTTTCTTAATGGCCAAGCTTCTGCTCCAAGTAGCAGCAGTAGCCGAACTACTGCAGTATATACTCGACTCTTCCCAGACAGCCAGATGTGGCGACGGTGCCACAGATGTCTCAAGTTGGCAAATGCCAATCGAACCTTCTGTATGCGAGCTGACATTTCATCCGTGATGCATCCACCGGGTGAGTTGTCGCTGCTCAGATAGCAAAGCTTGTCCATGTGACCTATTACTTCCAGAATAGGAAAATTTTTCCTATTTATTCTCCGGTTGGAATGGGGAGTAACCCAGTCAAGGGTAACATTTTTTCACTTCGAAGGTGCTAAACGCATACATAACATGGCTATACTAGCCCTCAACACAACCCAGAAAAGCTTGTAGCTTACTCGAATTTTTACTTTGTAGTACAGTCGTCTGCATATTGCAGATCAGTAAACCTGCTATCGGGGAGCACATCAATGCCGCTGCGCCTGCACAAAATCTAATCTATTATCAATTTGAATGGAAAAGGAGGGAAAGCAACCCCGACAACTTCCTCATTCGGTTGTGAGCTTGGAGGAAAAGGATTAGTAAACTCAACCTCGGCTTCGGTTATCAATGTTAATGGGTCGTAATATGGAAATTAAAGCGCACATTTCCGTGAGAGGAAGCGCCAGACTATATAGAGAGGTTGACTGAGCCGAAGTCTGGTTTCATTTCAAGAAAGGTGGTGGTTGTGGTGGCTCAATGGTTTAGTCGTTGTCACCAGTCTACTTTGAACCCTGCGGTCCGAGGTTCAAGCCCCGCCACCACCACCCAGCTTTGGTAGTAAGCAGCTTTGCCGTCGCCCGGTTCTATATCAAGCCTCAGCTAGCGGGGCATTATGTGGTTCGCCACTCTGGTTGCCGGTGACCATCTCTGAACAGTAGGTCTTCGTGATTATGGGGTCCGCCCGGACTGCTGTTCATCACACTTAAGTGTGTAATAAAAATGGTATGCGTACGAAGGGAATGTCTGTGTTCCAGAATTTGACGAACAGTGGACATGTTCTCGATGCAAACCTGACGCGGTCTAAAACCAGTCTGGTTCTTACTGATGCACCGTTCACGTGCGGTACACGATGGACGGAGCGAAAATGTTGGAGATTATCTTAATTGTAGCGAATAGTAGAAAAACAGTCTGTCATGGGAGTCACGTTTGTAGCAGTACATAGAAGGGCGTGAGTGGAGGGCGTCCGGCAGCTCGTATTCCCCTGATTAGTAATGAGACCTCATGGCCTAACTGCTAACATGATTGGTTGTCACAGTGTCCCATTCAGTTTTTCCATCTGACTGTTCGACTGTAAGCTGTTGTAGACGGTAGTTCTGCTTGTGCCTATTCCTTTGTTGTGAAGGAAAGTCTTGAATTCTCCTGACATGAACTCCGGTCGGAATGGACGTTAGATAGTAGGCCAACGAATGGAGGAGAGTTGGACGAAGCATCCACTAACTACGGACTGAGTCAAGTCGGCACAAGCAATTATGGATTGAGAGCGAGGATATTCCTCGATAACAGTTAGTAGGCTCTGAGTTTTTGACACCTATAGAGAAGTGGACCTTTGAAGTCAGTATTCAGCCGTTCAAATAGGGATGGATAGTTGATAAGGTCGATAACAGTTAATGTGCAAAATCGTGGTTTCGCTTCAACACCGGTATTGCAACTGTTAGTGACGGATCGGACTTCTTCGACGGAGCGTGGTAGATTCTTTGTTCTCACAGAATGTAACATACACAATAGACAATATTCGTCATGCAGTTCTTTAAGTGACAGATGTGAAGCAGGATAAGAGCAAATTCCACTGGAGGGTGGATCGGCTGAGACATTCTGTGAACCTGAACGTTAAATGATATCGAGGCCGGAACAGGATAATTCAACCTCCATCGTTGAATATGATCATTTTTAACGTTTCCTTGATGTATTCTCTTCCAAATATAGCTTCTGATGGTTTCTTTCTCAACAGAAGAATGTTTTTCATAACGAGAGAGAGAGAGTCAGTGACTGTTCGCGAACAGAACGCCACAGTTTAGCGATTCTGTAAAAAGACAGGAAAGACGGCAATATCTGAGGCACCTGTTTCAAACACTGGAGGGATTTTCGGATCGATAGTGGTTACTAATGCACCTCACTGCATCGCTCTCTCTCTCTCGAGAGAGAGACATTCGCTGGATAATAGTTTGACGTTCATCGGAAGAAGGAATGACTTTTTGTAGACAATTTTAGCGTAATGAACAGCAGACTGGGGTCAAACCCCATAGTCACGAGGACCTACTGTTCGGTGATGGAAACCGGTGACCTAAGGCCCGGGATTTGGAGTGGCGAACCACATAAGGCCCCGATAGGTTGGGCGTGGTATTGAACTGGACGAGAGCAAAGCTGTCTACCACCAAAGTTGTTGGGTGGAAATAGCGGTGCTCGAACTTCGGACCAAAGCACGCCGGCGACAGCGATTAACCCACCGTACTACCACCACCACCCTGCTCGCCAGTGAATGAATTTTGTCTGCGGAACTTGGTATCCGTTGCGAGTAATACGAAAGCAGTCCCACGACTCGTCTTTGAGATTTGACGTCCTTTGACCGGTGTCGATTCCCGAAGAGGTCGAAGCCTTTCAGAATCGGGCCTCATTTGACCCTGGGATTCCTCATGGACTAGCAGTTGAATCTCTTTAACAAGAGTGCTCTTTTTCTCCTTTAGGATAAGCCCATACTTCTTTACAGCAGTTTATGTCCACATCACATGGTGTTATTTTTTCACGGTACCAACTAGATTTTCACTTTTTATGATGTTATCCGTTGTGCGTTGTAAACAAGCAACACCTTCGTTCACTCCGAAGGGTATCCTACAAAATTGGCTCATTACCACATGTTTCAAAGACTGTGTCGTTTTTGTTTTACCGATGGCCACTCGGTGATAAGCCCACTTTGTAGATCCAGTGCAACGGGATATTTTTGACACCACCAGATCTGGGTAGGTAGGGGATAGATGTCTAACAAAGTATAGCGATTGATAGTTCAACTGTCGTGAATTACCGTGCGGTGTTTGTCACGGCAGGGGAAATGTTGAGCTTTCGATTATGCTGTCATTCATTAGTCTATTCACCTCTGATCGGATAAACTGTCCGTCATCGGGTGTCCGAAGACGTGGTTTTATTGCGATCGGCTTGCAATCAGGCACTCGATTTCCGAAAGGATATATATATATATATATTTCACACACGTCTGACGCCAGACTATGTGCCAAAACAAATCATGGTACCTTAATTTTTCTAAAAAGAGAAGGTTCCACGACCAGCCGTCTCAAATAGCCATTTCTGCTGGGGAAGCTCTACTCACTGCCTTCTCATGGTGGAGGTGTTTTCCTACCAAAGGGAGAGGACGAAAAGTCGACATCCGGGTCTATAACCGAGTTGGTGAACCACTGGCCCAAAATCCTGATTCCAAACCAAACAAGAAAAGGCGCACGAACCATACACACTTTCCCAGTTTTGGCAGTGGTCACCGGCTCGATTTGGCACCTTGGACGTCTGAACCCGTCCCAAGAGCTTATTGTCCCGTGNAATGGATTACGGTTTGGACTCACCGCCCCGCTGCCTTGCGAGTCAGGCTTTGGCTAGCCGAAGGCTCTGGTTGTGGAATCCTCAAGAAAATTCAACTGCCTTGGCCTGGGCAACCTGGCAGTATTCCGCCCACAAACAAATCATGAAATTTCCGAAAGAGGATGGAGGTTCGATATGTGCAGTGGCTTTGCCAGAGAGAGAGAAAGGTGGTCTTGAACTATTACAGGGGGTTCGATTTTTCCATGAAGCTTTAAGGAACTATGTCTGGAGTAAGACACCTGCGCAAGGATGAAGATACGCAGAAAGTTACTTTATGTGTTGCTTTTGAAGTTTAGGGTGACGAAACAGTGACCGNTAGAAACCATGGGAATTTACGTTAGAGGCCAGTGTGACCTATAAGTTGCGTTCGCTTTAGACAAACAGTTAGGCGGGAACTCGTTTTGAAGTAACCTTTCTTGCCACAGTTTCCTCAGACAGCATCTTTGACAGGTGTGGATGACGGTCGTAACCACAGTGGTAGCATCTGTCTCACAACCGCAGAGATCAATACAGTTGTAGTTGGTGGTGGAATACTTAAATGAAGATCGATTGGAAGTAGAGGCCGAGGTAGAGTAAGGGATCGAGGAGGAATTAAAATCACCGAATTGCTGTTGCGCCATTTCCAGTGAGCGCGCCCGCGCTAGTTCCGGGGTGTTTATTAAGTCCAAAGTGGATCGATTACGATGGTGCAGAAGCCCGGAATTCAGGCGTCATTTGGGAAAAAATTTGATTAGAGGAAACTGGTACACAGTGTAGAAAACGGACTGCAAAGTGAACCAAACCAGATACAAACGACTTAATATGGCATTGATTGAACTATCCCTCGGTGGTTTTCACAAGATATTACCCATCGCATTTCTTGTAAATCGATCGATTCGAACCCGTTCCCTGTTCCCATGCAGAACCGAGATGTTTTGTCAATTTTTTATGACTCAATGTGGACCATCTATCCGTAGCAGAAACCTTATGCCTTTGGAAATAACTTGTTTCTGAGATAACCTCCATTTGGGAAGGTTATTGGCATTAATCTTGAGAATAAGCATGATACCAGCGCAACAACAATAATACCAGAAGATGGAAGGTTTTGGGGTTGGTGATGGCGCAATGGTTTAGCCGCTGTCATCCGCATGCTTTGGACCCTGTGGTCCGGGATTCAAGCCCCGCCACCTGCTCCCAGCTTTGCTGTCGCCCGGTTCTATACCTGAACCGGCGGGGTTCCGAAATATGGTTCACCACTTCAAGCCCCGGGGCTTAGGTTGCCGGTTACAGAAGGTCTTCGTGACTATAGGGTCCGCCCTGACTGCTGTTCATCACACACTGATGTGTAATAAAAAAAGCATCGAGATCAAGCACTTTTTCGCGAACTCTGATGAAAACGTGCCATCCATAGTTACTTCGCTTTACCTGTGGACTGTGAAGACGCGTCACGTTGTGTTCTTAGGCATTCCCCACGGGTCATCAGATGCCCCTGTTCATCGTACTTGTGGCCGGAGGTCACAGTTTTACAAAAAGGAGATCGGCAACTACCGGATAAAGTTCAATTTATTGAAGACCGCAATTTGAGCGGGTCGAGAGTTAGGCAAACCTGAGCCTCGATGAACTTGAGAAGACGCATCCAGGGAAGTAGGTCCCACACATACCGGGTGCGTTAGTTTTCTCCGCATTCCGTTTAAGTACAAAGATCATATAGGAATCTATTGAGTGTTTATTGCTAACATCCTAGCGAGTGGTAAACGGGTTGAACCATTTGAATTAGGGACGCGCTTAGATCTCTCACCAGCCATCAACCATCTGTTCGATTCAGTCTATCTGAGCAGTACAGACGATTCGGAAATCAATTGATTCCTATGTGAACTGCATGTGGTACTTGATCCCAAAGTGTGGTGAATAGAAAGCTGGAGTATGGATTATTTACCCCATTACTTCCGGAAGGTCATGGTCCGAATGGAGCGAATGGAGCAGTAACAAAATGACGTTAAGTAATCTGACTCTTTTGCACAAATGCTCACACGGTCCTTGCCGAATCGTTCAGTGCATTGGAATGCCGCCCCCGTTTGGCTGAAATCCTAGATTCGCGTGCGCTGTTGAAGTATTATTGAGACATGCTAAATAAATCCCGTGATGATTGCAGTGCAGTGTTAGTTTGGATTAATCCGATCATCGCTTGCACTATCAATTTCTTTTTTTCATTTTACTTCCTTCTATTGAATACATAGTGATACAACTTTCAGGAAGGGGGGGGGGCGGCCAATCAAAGAGCTACCGTGGGGGAAGTCAGGCGATGGTGATGGGATTCAAACACACGTTCCCCGAGAGGATAATTTGGTGACGTTATCGCCGGGCCACCACCAATTTTTGAGTAGTATAAGCATCATCCGAACGGAAAGAGGAAATCCCTTGATATCACCACATTTTCTTTTTATCTACCAAATTTAACCACAAATAAACAATACGTCCTTGGATCTGGCTCTCCTAAATTGGTTTCCGTATCGGTGCACTCTGAACTCAAACTCCCCAAATGGAGTTTCCACAGCAGAGGCTTTGATGAACAGGAGGTTAAGAATGCCGTTCGGTCTGTTGCGCCCAACCGCCTACAACACTGAAAAGAATCGGACTATGGAAGAGCAATTCAATCGGCGACACGGAGTATTACAATGTTACTTGGCCATAGGTCAATCCGTGTTGGTACGACACTATGGAAGAGATGGTTCTCGCTGGGTGACCGGCAGAATTCTGTGAAGACTTGAAACTGTTTTGTATGAGGTACAAGTTCAGTGCGTCAAGCAAATCAGTTAAGGCCAACAAAATGTCAGGAATAAAGGATTCGAGATCCACAAATGTCCTTTGGAACAAGGCGATGCGGTTGATGTGGTTTACATGGACTTCTCTAAAGCGTTCGATCGGGTGGACCACGAGATGCTGCTCCGGAAACTGCAATTTTGGTATCAGAGACCTCGCGCCTGATTGGATTGCTGCGTTTCTCCAACAACGGACCATGTCGGTTCTAGTCTCTAATTCACTGTCCGCCCCTATCGCCGTTTCCCGCGGAGTTCCCCAGGGTTCTGTGCTTGGTTCTCCACTTTTTCTCTTCTTCATAAACGACTTACCGAATGTCCCAGGACGACAAACATTATTGTTTGCAGACGACGTCAAAATCTGGAAGACAGTGACAGAAAGTGAGGGTTCACTGGAACTCCAAGAGGCATTGAATGCAGCTCACAAATAGTCTATTGAGAACGACATCCAATCTAACGTCTCCAAATGCAAGGTGATTTCGCTACCCCACCATGGTGGGTTTCTTTATTTCATCAGAATTGAACTATTGCCACATGAATCAACAGACAAGGACTTGGGTTTTATAGTCCACGAAGACCTGAGCTGTTCCATAAACTGTGCTAGGGCGTCATTAACAGCACTTGAGCACGTCCATCTACTTAAACCTGTTTTTGGTCGTTTTAAACCTTCTCGATTCCCGCCTTTGCTGTCAGCATACATCTGGCCGCATATTGAGTATGCTATCCAAACCTGGGATCCATGGTTACAAAGTGATCCTAAGACTTTGGAGCGCTCACAAAAGCTAGCCACGAAGATGGTCAAAGGATATCCATTCTCCATGCTCCAGAAATCTCGACTGGACTATCGACGTCATTCCTTCGCCGTCAGAGTGGGCACTGACTGGAATTCCTTACCATCTCATGCCCTTTGTGCAACGACGATTGATTCTTTCAAGGTAAAACGTGTCGAATCATTAACACATTGCATTCCAACATCCATGAGCACACATAACACAACCGAATACAGCATATGAAATTTTATTCATCGTTGTTACAGTTCAATTCAAGTAGACACCCTATGGGACAAGAAAAACATCTGCTTGTAAGTAATGCCCATAATAAAACTTTCAAACTTTATCTCATTTGTGGTAGATGGTGCAAAAGATCCGAATCCATTGTGACGCCATACATGGAACGGTAGTAATTAGAAATTTAGACGAGAAAACGGTTTGGACAGGCAAAAGCGGGCGGGTGCGGCTTGGAAAATTTGTACATCTTTTATGTCAGTCAAGTTTTTCATTTCCTGATCACTCACAGTTTGAAAATAATCAATCCACATCTCGTAACAAGAAAATCGGATTATCGATTCGGTAAATTTGTTTCTAGTTTCTTGAACTCTTGCTCTCACAATTTTTTTTTCCGGTTTTCACAATCATCAGCCATGTGTATTTTCGTGTGCCTGTTTCGGTTGCTGTCTTGTACCTGCTCATTTGGATAAAAAAGTAGAATCAAAATGAAAATAGAGAATTCATGTAGATTGAATGGGGTTGCAAAATTATTGAGTTGATGCACGAGCGCCACTTTTTACGACACAGCATCTCTAACCACCGTCGAACATTATTTCGAGGTCTCCATCCACGCAGCCTCACGGGACTTATATAACCCAGTCTTCTGGTAAGGGTTTTCACACTATCATGCCAGGTCTTCGTTTGACCGCCCTTGACCTTTTTTCCAACCGCTAGCTTCCTCATCAGCATCGCTCGCGGTGGCTACCTATCTGGTGACATGTACAACACATGTTCCAACCAGCGTACTCTATGGAGGTCGATCACTTGTTCCAGTTAGCAACCGCGGTTCCCTAAAACTCTGCGCCTAACCTCAGCATTGCTTGTCCGGTTTCCCCACCAGACTCGTGTAATGCGACGTAGACAGCGGTGTTCGAACACAGACAATCTTTTTTTCTCGCAAACAATTCACATGGCATTAGTTCATAATCCACACGAACTTAGGTAAAAATAAGCTTTCCCACTACCAATGTCAACCTCAGTTGGTGTTCATCAATCATAATCTATGAGAAGTGCCAACTCTGGCTCGATTCTCGGGTTTGACAAACCTGTCACACTTGAACCACTCAGAACACCGGTATACTTTCACACACACATACACAAATGAACTTGTTCTCCACTCTCACACGTCATACTGGTTGATGATAGATTGAATGAGAGCAGTAGTTATTAGTCGAATGGAATTTTAGATTATTCACGTTGACTGAGTCCTTGTTCTGTCGTCGAGCTACCCACGTGAAATGAAGGGAAGAGTGTGTCTTCTCCGACCTGTGCTTGAAAAAATTCGATAAAAACGATCGCACTGATTTCACTCCGTTTACTAACGTATCGAATATTCTTTTTTGAATGTGTAGCACCGTCTCGCGTGTGATACCCTGGTATTCAGCTGACTCAGCATTGACTGTGATCTCGTGACCAGCGACTGTATCATCCTATCTCTCTCCGTGTGGTTACATGCGGTAAAACACTATCTGCTACTGATCAAACCAAATCTCCCTCGGTATCCCCGTAAATTGTTTAAATGTTATAAAAGGGTATGATCCGTGGCCATATACACCACTTCGATTCTATTCCACACCAGACTCTAGTGCTTTTTGACACGAAAGCAGCGCACACGACACTGCAGCCAGATGGAATGTCTTCTAGCCTTCGATCGAGATCGTGCATCTCGGTTTGGTTGAGTGTGCAGTTGCTTCCTGTGGGATTTTTTTCCACTCCTTGAAACGAAATGCCTGTGGTGATTTATTCATGTGATACCGTACGAGTGAACTGAAGAAGATACCCGGAACAAGTACGAATTAGTAGCAAGTCGGTTCAGCCCCGAGCATGAGCCTTCGAAATCCTCAGTATGGTCGAGAGTTGCGGCTGATCACTCTTCGCTTGCAACTCATGAAATGCTGCAATCCGACCGAGCGTCTCAAATAGCTTGTGCTGAGTAAGCCCTATTCAGTGCATTCTCGTGGTGGAGGTGTTCTCCCACCAAAGTGAGAGGACGAAGAGCCGACATCCGGGGTCGTAACCGGTTTGGTGGACCACTGGTATTTCACCTAGGGGAGTTGGCTAAAAACCTTGATTCCAAACCAACCAAGAAGAGGCGTAGGAACCACACCCACACCTTTTCGATTGTGGCGGTGCTCTCCGACTCGATTTGGCATCGAGGTGTATTGGGCACCTTAGACGTTTGACCCCGTCTTAAGGGTGTTAGATCCGATGAACTGGACGCCGGCCCTCAATGGATTGCGGTTTTTACACACCGCCCCGCTACCTTGCGGGTCAGACGTTGGTTAGCCGAAGGCTCCGGTTGTGGATTCCTCAAGAAAATCCATCTGCCTTGGCCTGGGCAACCTGGCAGTATTCAGCCCACATGCAAATCATGGAACGTTTAACTTTTTTATAAAGGCTTTTGTACCTTGATTTGTTTGGCACAGTCTGGCTTCCGCCCACATGCGAATCCTGGATTGTCTTTTGTTTTGATAAAGATTATTGTATCATGATTTGTTTGCCTCGCAGTCTGGAGTCAGACATGTGATATATATATACATATATATCGTATGGCAGCCCTTCGATTTTCCGATTCGCCGTCCCGGAAAGTTGCATCTTTGTATATTCAGTAAAACGAAGTGAGAAAATGAAAATAAAAAATTGAACTACTGATCATGTGAGGCGACAATCTTTCCCCTGATCCACATGTCTATACCCGTCTACGTATAGTTTGTTTAATACCGATCTCCTACTGGTCAGTGTAACGTTGCCACGCGGGGTGATGGTGATTCATCGACCGATCGATACAACCAGCAGATTTCCCGGGGATTTGCATCCCTTCACAAGCGAAATGGGCGGTTCAAAATAGACTTCCAATGTGTGTTGACAGGCTGGTCAAATATTCACACAATTCCCTGGACTGTTGGCAGTGGTGTACGAAACGCAGTTAACCAGGTGGATAGAGTGTTTGAATACTGTATTGGTATTCAGGTGTTATCATTTTACACATAAGCTCTCTCTCAGACGATAAAAACCACAGTTGCAATTGACAAAGTATTGAAAATTGGTTGTAGTACTGTCAACAAGTACAAAAGGCGGACTTCAGACGCGGGCAAAAATGCGAAACCAATCACGAAATGCATGGCAACAAACAGAACGAACGCTCACCTTGTCGATCGGTGTTCGTACAAGACAGGGAAGGTAATGAGGAGTTTCTGTAGGCAGGTATTGTACGAGCTGGGATGCATTTGTATTTGGAACCCGCGGCAGAGGCGGATGAATGGGATTTGCATGCCCACAGGTCGATGTGCAAACAGTGGGTGCTGTCAGACAAAATTGTCATCAATACAATACTCAACAGAACTTATTCTCATATGTACAGAAAATGTTCGTTTTGAGTTTGAAGCAACCACATACAAACAGACCGGTGATGTGGCAGTAGGCAGTCCATTTGGTCCCATTTTGGCAGATGTTTTTCTAGAGGTAAGTGAGAAGACACTAAGTGATAATATTTCCAAGTCCACCCTGTTTAAACGTCAGGTGGACGACTTTTTATATTCTTACAGATGGTCTACCTTTTAAAACACTTGTCCATCCAAAACCATCTGTATCTCATGCAATGGAAACCAACAAAACTCTAGCTTTTCTAGACATAAAAGTTACGAGGTGAATAAATGGGACACTACAACGCTCAGTTTACCGAAAAGCGCAGTAAATCACTTTTCCAGCTTTCCCCCTATGGCTTACAAATGTGGGCTTGTGAGAATTCTATTTAATCGAGCGAGAAACATTTGTTCGTCAGATACACTAAAGGAAGAAGAGGATTTCCTAAGGAGAACTGCTAAACAATGGTTACCCAGAAAGGTTTATAGCTATTCACAGTGGACCATTCCCAAAAGTTAACCCAGGCAGAAACGTCAGTAAAAAGGCCATCTACATCAAGCTTGCGTTCAGAAGGTGACCACATCTACAATGATGTGCGCCATCAGTTGAGATCAGTTCTATAGATCACACATTCCCAGCTGCTTAACTTGGACTATGCTTTGATGTACGTTCAGTGTGCAGCTCTTGCTTGATCATCCCTAGTTCCGCTGATACGAGTCACTATGGGGTCACCCGGAACGTTAGTCATTGCGGATATTTTCATAAACAAAAAAACTAATAATTAGGAGCCGGTTCACTACACTCAGTCATCAATCATTTCGGTCACCACTTTGCCTGGGGAAAATTCGCGATCTGGATGATGTTTTTGTGAAATTTAACAATGTATACGAGTCAAAACCCTCGGGAGGCTAGTGCTGAAATGAGCAAGGGGCGATACCCGCCACAACAAGCTCGCAAAGATGGGTTGCGCTATATTGTGTAAATGGAAAGTGAAAAACGGTTGGGTCAGCTACCCCCGGGGTGGCGGACTAAACGGCATGCCTGCATTCTGCCCGTGAGATCCCGGATTCGCGATCCCTAGTCGTGGATCGAAAAATTCGCTCACTGCTGCTGATGAGACCCCGCAGCTAGATAGAGATAGCTGTACAGTGAATGCTTTCCGGCTTTTCAGTTCACACTTCATTTACTCTGTCTATCTATACACGAAAAATTCCCTTCATGAAATTGCATCGAAACCTTCACTACTCTCATATAATGTAAGAAGCGAATACTTGACTTGACTTCACTTGAAAATCCAAAATTTTCCGAATGAATTTTTTCGTGAAACAGTATAGAGAACGTATGCTGTGTAGTGTATTCAATAAATTTCAGATAGCAACAGAGGTAATATGGTGTCACGCAACCGTTCCAGGGGCTCGCATGATTCTATGAACGCACTATTCAGGATCATGGGTCCGAACCAGATAACACCAACTTAGTGTGGACAAGGGATAGGAAGACACAAGTGGGAAGAATTGATAATATTTTGAAAGGAAAATTCGTCGTGTATATAGCAAATAAAGCGTGAACTTAGGAAAGCTAGGAATCACTACTGGACAGCTGTTTCAACCTGGTTGGGTCTCATAAGCAACTGTGTGAGCCCATCGACCCCTAACTAGAGATCGCGAACGCGGGACTACACACAGAACGCATAACGCAACCGAGCTACCCACTCGGCCACCCCGGGGCAGCTGATCAAACAGTAATTCATTTTTTCATTTACACGATATAGAATTAATAAGGGCTACCGATTTCGCGTGTTCACACATCACTGTAAACGCACAACGACACATCCATGTCGCGCAACGGAAAAAAGGCCAATGACTTGTGCAGGTGAATTATGTCACCCCATCTGATGAGAATAGTTTGGGGTGAGGAATATTTTATAGCATGTAACTGGCGTACCACATGTGCAAGATTCTCAAACTCCATGTCCATCTATTTGTCACCGCCCAAGCTTCTTTTCTTTTTATTGTTACTTCCTTTTTTTACAAATACATCGAATGATACCATTTGCTGGGAAGGGGGGAGGATTCAAAACCCACATCTTCTGGGATGATACTTTGAGTACGTTACCACTTGGCCATCACCTCCCAAGCTTCTTGTGAGAAGAACTAAAAGCCAATAATAAGGTATATAGTCACAATTGAAAATCTGTGAACACATCCTGCTTTCTTTTAGTATTTCAAAATGTCAACATCCATCCACCGCAACTTTGACAAGTTTTTGAATAAATCAATTGAACTTCGCTGTTAATCTTTTTAACTAGTTATTGGTTTTCAACTTCCTCCCAAAACAATTTGCTCAAGTTCTGTTCGGTCGTATGTGGTTGTTTGTCTGCGTCGGAATTCGCAATGATACCAATCAATTTCATTTCGTCTGTTCGCCGAGCGCGGCCATCGGTTTGCAAGCTCCAAGATCAGGCGAAGCGGAATTCAGTTCACTCGAACTAGATAAGAATCGATTTTTACTAATTTGTCAATGCCAGTCAATTCGTTACGCTGATTTACAAAATCTCATATGAACTCTGCGCACACGCACCCTATAAGTGAGATGAATATACCACACATTGAGCTGTTCTGAAGCGTATTCGACCGTGAGTGTATCAATGCATTTTTGTTGTTGCTGTGTTTCTTCTTTTTCTTGTTGTTGTTGTTGTTGTTGTTGTTGTTGTTGTTGTTGTTGTTGTTGTTGTTGTTGTTGTTGAGCATTCACTGCAATTTTACACATCGTTTCTTGTGCCCTGTAGTGAGACACTTAGCACCCAGTGAATATAGTACTTAAATTACTCACGAATTACGAATCACGTATCAGAAATCACGAATGCCACAGAAACACTGAATTACACTGGCACTTTCATGACAGTATCTCACGTAGCCGAGACTCAAGGAAAAGGCCACAGGAGTAACAGTTCGTTCATTGGAAGAAGTCAAAGGGGTTAAATAATATAAACAAAAGAAGTTCATTGGTTATCCAAGCCTCTTCTAAATGCGTGTTCGTATTCCTGGGGTCGTACAGCTTCTATCTGGGACGCACGGCGTCTGATTGGTCGTTACAAGCGGCCTATGGTTAGTGGTTTAGAGGTTGTAACGCGTGGGTGCTTTGCTGGCGTCACATGCAAAGCTTGACTCATCACAGTTGTCCAGACACTGTAACTTGTCGCCTCGTGGGTTGCGTCATCCCCCAAGCTAGGATAACCACATTGAACTCGAATGAAGCGCTTATATCTCGTTTTCTATCCTTCTTCTTGTCCGATTAATTAGATGAAGGGAAGGTAGTGTTTTAACAATCAAAAGAGATCAGATCATTAGCGCATGACAGCCAAAGGGTTGAGTTGTATCCATCCAGTCTCATTATTGTGTCGTGCTCGTATTTGAAGAAAAACATAACATGAGCATTAGC